>VMDO01004361.1:0-113824 GCA_007922755.1 Pedetes capensis
TGCTTTTCAATACTCTAAAGAGATCTTTTGCCACAGCTTTTCCTAGAGCAATGCGTCTTTGGATTTCTTGACTGCTGCTTCCACGGGTGTTGATTATAGAGCCAAGCAAAGTAAAATCTTGGACAACCTCAATCTTTTCTCCATTTAATGTGAAGTTGCGTGCTGACCCAGTTGTAAGGATTTTTGTTTTGTTGATGTTACGGGATCGGATGCCACAGGGCTACGGCTACAGGCAAAATTAAGACTAGGCCACTATTTTTTTCTTCTTCTTTAGTACTGGGACTTGAACCCAGGTGTCTCACAAATGCTAGGCAAGTGCTCTACCACCAAGGTGCACCCCAGCCCCTTTTTTATTTGTTGTTTTGAGAGAGGGTCTTGCTAAATTGCACATGCTGCCTCTGGCCTCAAACTTGGGATCCTGCTGCATCAGCCTCCCGAGTTGCTGGGATGCCACCTCGCCTAGTCTCACTTAACTATTTAAAAAAATGTATATAAAATTTATTTTTTTAACTGTTACATAAGAATGTAAAAATTGGGGCTGGATGTTGTTAGCTCAGTGGTAGAGCACTTGACTAGCATATGGGAGGCGCTGGGTTTAATGTCCAGCACTACAAACAAAAAGAAAAAAAGAAAAAACATAAAGCTTGTATATATTAATGAGGTACCAGGTGATGTTTTGCTACATGTATCATTTGGCCTCTTTTTGTATGTATAGTGCTAGAGATTGAACCCAGGGTCTTGTGCGTGCTAGGCAAGAGCTCTACTACTGAGCTATATTCCCAGCCCCATTTAACCATTTCTAAGTGCATAATTCAGTGGCACTGAGTATATTCACAGTGTATTTTGCAAGTACTCAACCACTGAGCTGTACCCCCAACCCCCTTTTTAAAAAGATTTCTATTTTATTTCTATTTATTTATTTATTTTTGCAGCACTTGGAGGTTGAACCTAGGGCTTCACATGCGCTTTGCAAGTGCTCTACCACTGGGCTGCACCCCCAGCCCATCTTTTATTTTTTATCGTGAGACAGAGTCTTACTAAGTTACCCAGGCTGCTTCAGGCATTGAACGTGCGATCCTCCTACCTCTGCCTTCCAAGTTGCTGGGATTACAGGTGTGTGCCACCATACCTGGCTGATTTGTAATTATTGTAAAGCTTTTTTTTTTTTTTTTAAGTATGTACGATTGGCTTCTCAGAGGCAACAGTTCTCGTATTGCTCTTGCCAGTACTTTGGCATGCCCGGGACTGGCCTCTTTTACTGCAAAACGGCAGTTTTTCATTTGTAAATCTAGTCTTGGACTCAATTGCTGAGGTCCTCTCCAAATATAAAACTCCAGAATTCTTGGAATTTAAGTAAATTCTCTAATTTTTATCTTCACTTTTAATTTTTTTTTTATTTATTTATATTATTTTTGGACGATTTATATAATGGATTATTGTATCATTTGAGAATTGTTGGTGTTTAACAGAAACCCAGTTTAAAGTAGCTTAAGCTAAACAAAGGATAGGAGGGGAATTAATTAGCTCATATGACTAGGAAGTCAGGAGGGCATTTGGAATCAGATCTATAAGATGAATCTGGACATGGTGGCATATACCATTAATGCCAGCATTTGGGAGACTCTGGCAGGAGGATCTTGAGTTCAAGGCCAGCCTGGGCTACCTATTGAGACCTTTCTCAAAAATAAATAAATAATAACCAGGCATGGTGGCACGCGCCTGTAATCCCAGTGACTTGGAAGGTGGAGGCAGGAGGATCATGAGTTTGAGGCCAGAGTCAGCCTGCGTAACTTAGCCAGATCTTTGAAAATAAAAAGTAAAAAGTGGCCTAGAGGTGCAGCTCAGTGGTAGAGCATTTGCAAAGTATGCACGAGGCCCTGAGGTCAGTTTTCTAGTACCACAAAAAATAAATTACTTAATGAAAATAAAAATTAAATAAAAAGATCCAGAAGATCAGTGCTCTTGTTTTGGCAGATATTTTTAACTTGGTGCAGTGACCCTCAAGCAGAGCTTTGTCTCTCCATTTCTTGGTTCAGCCTCACTCTTGGTTTCTCTTTTCAGATAGATACTGTGTGGCAAGTTGGCCAGTGGGAGCCCCAGCCTTAAATTTTCTTAGGTTAGCATCCTCATAAGCACAGAAAACCTCCCCAGATGGCTCCATCAGAAAAGTTCAAGGATGAGCTGGAGTGTGACTTGAGTCATGTGCCTCGTTCCTCAGGGAGATGCTAGGCATTGGGGAGTAGAGCACTTTATCAGGGGTTGGAGTTGCTCCATCCAAACCACTCCAGGACAAATGGACACTTACCAAAAGATGGAAAAATTTGCTGAGCAGAGTAAAACAAGCAAGAAAGCAGGCCAAATCAAAGCAAAGCAAAAATGTCACCCAAAGTGAGAAACATTAAAACAGAAAACCAAACAGTTAGGGGCTGGGGACGCAGCTAAGTAGTAGGGCACTTGCCTAACATGCATATGGCCCTGGGTTCCTAGCACCAAAACAAAACAAAACAAAAAGCCAAGAGAAAACAGTTACACCAAGTTCTATGACATGAGAAACATACTGGTTATAACCTAGACTGCTTTTCTGTTGTTGCTGGTGGTGATTCCTAAGTGGGAATATGTTATGGTTTGGATCTAAAATGTCCTTCAAAGGCTGGGTGCAGTGGCACCTGCCTGTAATTCCAGCGACTCAGGAGGCAGAAGCAGGAAGATCACAAGTGTGAGACCAGAAGTAGCCTGAATAACTTCGCAAGACCCTTGCCCAAAATAAAAAGTAAAAAAAAAAAAAAATGGGCTGGAGGTGCAGCTCAGTGGTATAGCGCTTGCAAAGCACTTGCTTGCAAAGTGCGAGGCCCTAGGTTCAATTCCCCCAACTGCAAATAAATAAATAAAATAAAATAAAATATCTCTCAAAGCATCATATGTTGAAGGCTTGGTCCCCAGTATTCAGAGAGTAGCAGTGTTCAGAGGTGTGGCTTTTGGGAAGTGACTGGATCGTGAAAGGTCTGGCCTGGTCAACAGATTGATTCATTGATGGGTTTGTAATTTAATGGACTATGGGGAAGTGATAGAAACTTAGAAGATGGGACCTAGTTGAAGGGAGTGGGTCCTTGGGAACATGCCCTTGGAGACCATATATTATTGTCCTCAGTCCCTTCCTCTACTCCTTCCTGGCTGCCATGAGCCAAAATAAATCTTTGCTTCTTTAGGTTGATTTTTCTCAGGCATTTTGTCACAGTGTTAAAAGCTAACACAGGATGTGATCTTTGTCTGGAAGAGATAACACCAACTTACCCATGTAAAAAGCCTAATTCTTTTTCTGTCTTCTATGTAGGGGCAACAAGAGTCCCAGCACACAGAACCTCTGGCCCTCCAGTCCTCCCGAGGGATCAGAGTGGAAGGCTGCATCCGAATGTATGAATTGGTGCACAGAATGAAAGGAACAGTAAGTGAACGCATGAAACGAGGCAGGCGTGACCCTAGGGAGCCATGTTTCCTTGCACTTCCCCAGGGCCTAGGGATGCCCAGTGTGTGGTAACCATGGTGTCCCCTTATGAGCAGTTCACTTGGGGAGGGGGTATAGTGTGGAGATGAAGAGTGAGCTTTAAGAAGTCAGATCTGGTTGCATATCATGGCTTTTCTATTTTAGCTGTAACTTTGGGAAAATTACTTAGGCTTTCCTGGCTTCCATTTATTTCTCTAAGATTTGGAGATGGTCCGGGCTTATCAGATAAGGTACTATGATGATGGGATTTTCATAGCCCTTGAAAAAAAGAATACTGTTTTAATTAATTTAGTTGACTTTTGCAAACGCTTCTATTTTATGGAATGAAGTGTTGCCTCATTCTATAATTGAAAATAAAACCAATTAAGATCTTTAAATTTTTTAAAATTAGAATTTGACTTTTTATTATTGCGAAACACTATGATTTTGTAAAAAATTCGGGAGTATAGGAGTTTATGAAGTGAAGGTCTTCTGGCATCTTCCTTTATTCACTTTGACTCAGCAAATACCTCCAAAGCTCCTACGCACTAGAGACCGTTCAAGGTCTAAATAAAACAGTGAACAAAACAGAACCCACACTCTCCCAGAGGGTTGATGCTGGCAGGGAAACAGTGGGAAATGAGGAGTAAGTAAAATATAGTTAGACAGCTGTGATAATGTGAGGGAAAGATGGTGAGAAATAACCAAATTCTGGACATATGAGTTGTTTTAAACAGAATATTTTTGTCCTTTATTTTTGGAAATTATTTGGCCATTCTTCTCTTTTCCATTTCTTTTGTGTGTGTGTGTGTGCGTGTATGTGGTATTGGGGAGTTGAATTTGAATACATATAGAGCTGTGCATATACTTTGCAAGTATTGTACCACTGAGCTGCACCTCCAGATCCCACCCCCCACCCCACTCCCCGCTTTTATATGTATATATTTTTATTTTCAGACAGGATCTTGCAAAGTTATACAGGCTGCCTCTGTCCTCAAACTTGCAATTCCTGCCTCTGCCTCCCAGGTGGCTCGGATTATAGGCGTTCACCACTGTGCCTGGCTTCCATTTCCTTTTGTAATGTGTGTGTGTGTGCGCGCGCGCGCGCTTGTGTGTGTGTGTGTGTGTGTGTGTGTGTGTGTGTTACTAAGGAATGATAAGCACATGATTGACCTATATCCCCAGCTGTACTGCCATTGCCTCTTTTTATTTCTGGAACTTTTATTAGTCAGATAATGAATCTCCTAGATTAATCCTCTATGTCTTTTTTTAATTTTTATTTTTGCAGTATTGAGGTTGAACCCAGGGCCTCATTAATGCTTTGCAAGCCTCTACCACCGAGCCACATCCCAAGCCCATTTTTCACTCTTTTACCTTGAGATAGGATCTCCTTAAGTTACGCAGGCTACCTGTGGCCTTGAACCTGTGATCCTTACCCCTCTGCCTTCCCTAGTTGCTGGGATTACAGATGTGCAACACTGCACCTTAGTCCTCTGTGCCTTTTATGTTTTTTTTTTCTTCATTCTTGGTTTTTATTATTATTATTTCTATTTTCTAGAAGATTTTCTTGTTTTACCCTCCAATTTGTTGTTCAGTGCTGTTGAGTCAGGTCCAACTCATAGCAGCCTTATGTATAATAGAAGGAAACACTACTATACACTGCCATGCACACTTTTTATGTTTGAGCCCATTGTTGCAGCTATTGTGTTTCTTCTCATTTTGAGTTGTTTCAGATCAGCAAATGGAGGTCCCAGGGGTTTTACTCTATTCCTGTCATTAAGGTTGACTCTACTTTGAGGGGGCTGGGATTTAGCTCAGTTGGTAGAGTACTGCGCTGCAATCTCTGAGGTCCTGAGTTCAATTCTCAGCACCGCAAAAATGGGAGAAGGACCTGGCAATCCATTCCCAAGGCAATCCCAAAACAGCCATTGAAAACCCTATGAGGGTCACTATGAGTCAGATACTGACTCAATGGCACCTAACAACAATAACTACTTTGAGGAGGCAGCTCTTCCCCAGTCATCTTTTGAATACCTGCCAGCCTGGGATGGCTCATTTTCTGGCACTGTATTTGATAATGCTTCTCTTCTATTCATAGGATTTTTAAAGGCTCATAATGTCAGGAATGGGCTGCCAGGTCCTTCTCCCTAGTCTGTCTTGGTCTGGAAGCTCAACTGAAACCTGTCCACCATGATTGGCCCTGCTGGTATCTGAAAAACTGGTGGCATAGCTTTCAGCATCACAGCAACCTGCAAGCCACCACAGCACAACAAACTGACAGACACATGGGGGAGCCTCTAGTTATTAATTAAAAAATACATGTGTATGTATTACTTGTTCATTTTGATTTTGGATTTTTGAGACAGGGTTTTGCTATATATGCCAGGCTGGCCTTGAACTCATGATCCTCCTGCCTTAGCCTCCTGAACGCTGGGTTTACAGGTGTGCATCATCACACCTGGCCACATGCATGCATTTTTTATTGTTCTTGTTGTTTTCACAAGTGGAGCTCAGGCCCAGGGCCTTGCACATGCTAGGCAAATGCTCTACCACTGAGCTGCATTTCTATATTTTTTATTGTGTGTCTAATTTTGTGAGTCCCTCCCCTATCCCTTCTTTTCCCCTCCTCTCCCTTCCCCTTCATTTCCTTTTCCTTTCTTTGAGATGAGGTTTTGCTGTTACCTAAGTGGGCCTGGAACTCTTGATCACAAGCTTTTCCTTTTTCTCCAGTTGTTCCTTTTTCAGAACATCTTAACTGTCATTTCATATCATACATCAGTTCTTTTTTTAGACTCTTTCGTGTTCCTTGAAATTATTTGCTACTTGGGAAGCAGAGACAGGAAGATCTAAAGTTAGAGATCTAAGGCAACCTGTGTAACTTAGTGAGACTCTGTCTCAAGATAAAAAGTTTAAAAAGGGGCTGGGGGTGCAGCTCACTGGTAGAGGTCTTGCAAAGTATGTGTAAGGCCCGGGTTTCAACCCCCAAATACTACTAAAATTAAATAAATAAATAACGTTTTAAAAATAAATAAAACTATTATAGCACAAAAGCCTACCTCTTGGCTATTTTGATCTATCAGCTGTGGAGTGGAAGTAGGAATTGACTGATTTGTCCGCAAACATTCATTCATCTCTCTTATTTTAGCTACATGAGGCCTACCTCCTATCAGACCCTGCATTTCCAGTCTCAAACCTCCCTGCTCCCTGAAGGCAGAGTTTGCTTATGTACATTTATATGTGTGAGTTTGGGGATTTTTAAGTCTCTTCTATCATTCACTGTTCCTCTGCTGACTTTTCTTTTTTTTCTTTTTTTTTTTTTCTTTTTGATATAGGGTTTTGGTGTGTAGTCCTCAGGCTGGCTTCAAACCTCTATCTCCTGAGTGCTGGGATTACAGGCATTGCCCCCAAGTCCAGTTTTGTCTACTGATTTTCTGTCTTCTAGACGTACTTGGCAAATTTTTCTTTGCTGTTAATCTTCCTCATAATCTCTCTTTTGTTATCCGTTTTTCTTCCCAGTTCATTTTAACAGAGTCTAAGAGAAGAACAGGTAATGCTTTGTTCAATTTGCCCGCTTCTTGCACTGGAAGCTTAAAATAAATTTTAAAATAGAATAACATAATGTCTTTTCTCTTTCTTTCTTTCTTTTCTTTTCTTTTCTTTCTTTTTTTTGTGTGTGTGTGTGTGTGTGTGTGTGTGTGTGTGTGTGTGTGTTTGTGCTGTGCTGTGCAAGAAATTGAACTTAGGGCCCACACATGCTAGGCAGGCACTTTACCACTGAGTTACACCCTTACTCCTTAGAATAACATAATGTCTTGCCAGGTATGGTAGCAAATGCCTGTAAGCTCAGGACTCAGGAGGCTGAGGCAGGAGGAGTGCAAGGATGAGGCCAGCCTGACTATATAGAAAGACACAGTCTCAAAACAAAACAAAACGAAACAAGCAATCGAAAAACCCACATGGGGCAAACTGGAAGAGCTTTCAAGAGTTTAAAGATCTACCCAAAGGAGAAGCGCTCTTGCGCAAGTCCTGAGATCTGAGTAGATAATTCTGTGCCCTGGAAGTCGCTAAGGAGTTCAGGTCTGAGGGAGGGTGGTCCGGGGTAGCTGATCAAAGTGGTCCTCCAAGGGCGGGTGCCAATCCTTTCCAGGAGGGCTTGAGGCAGTGGCAGGAGGAGCAGGAGAGGAAGGTGCGAGCCCTCTCAGAGATGGCATCTGAACAGCTGAAGCGGTTTGATGAGCTGAAGGAGCTGAAGCAGCATAAGGAATTCCAGGACTTACAGGAAGTGATGGAGAAGAGGTGAGTCTCCCTGAGTCACGCCTGGGAACGTCTGTGTGGTCAGCTGGAACTCTTCCCCAAGAGTAATCCCTGGGAGAAAGAGGTGAAGTTCTGAGTCCTTAGATTTCAGAATAACACAGGCAGAGAAGGGTATAATCTGGAGAAATGAACAAGCCTGAAAGGTCACCAATGTAACACAATGAAGGGGGATTTGGGGGAGGGCAAAGCGTCTTGGGAAGCATCCCTGACTCTTCCTTTCTGTCATTTTCATTCAGTACCAGAGAAGCACTGGGTCACCAGGAGAAGCTAAAAGCTGAGCATCGCCACAGAGCCAAGGTCAGTGTGAGTGAGTTGGGGTCTATCTGTAACCAGATGAGGGGTTAGGTTCTGGCAGATGGTTGTCCTGGAGAACCTGGCCCCTAATCATGCCTCTGGGTGGCTGGCTGCGTTACTTTTTCACCACTGTGATCAAATGCCTGAGAGAGCAACTTAAAGGGAGGAAAGATTAATGTTGGTTCACGATCTCAGGGTGTCCATCATGGGGGAGAGGGTGTGGCAGACCAGATCCCCTCATATAATGGTGGCTAGGAAGCAGTGAGAAAGAATGCCTTAGTTCTTTGGCTTTCTCCTGTTTCTGCTTTTTTTTTTTTTTTTTTTTTTTTTTTTTGCGGTACTAGGGGTTGAACCCAGGGCCTCGCACTTGCATGCTCTACAAGTGCTGGACCACCGAGCTACACCCCCAGCCCATTTTTTTACTTTTATTTGAGACAGGGTCTCACTAAGTTACGCAGACTGCCTCTGGTCTCAAACCTGTGATCCTCCTGCCTCTGCCTCCCAAGCCACTAGGATTACAGGCGTGCACCACCACGCCCGGCCTGTTTCTGCTTTTATTCCATCTGGGCCCCCAGCCTATTTGATAGTGCCAGCCTATTTAAGGGTGGTCATCCTTCCTTAGTCTTTTCTGGAAACACCCTCAGACACATCCAGAGGTGTCCTTTTCCATTCCCCCAGGCACTTTTCAATCCAGTCAAGTTGACAATCAAGAGTTACCATCACCCTGGCCTTGGGAAGTTCTTTTCCTGCTCTGAGCCCATCTCTGAACGTGTGTAGCTCACCTAGGAGTCTAGCAGTGTGGGGAGAGAAAGGCTCCCCTTACAGTGCGACTCACTGGTCCTTTCTTTAGATTCTAAACCTGAAGCTACGGGAGGCAGAACAACAGCGAGTAAGGCAGGCTGAGCAGGAGCGCCTTCGGAAGGAGGAAGGCCAGGTCCGTCTTCGCAGCCTCTACACCCTGCAGGAGGAGGTGCTGCAGCTCAACCAGCAGCTGGATGCCTTTGAGCAGCACAAGGACATGCTGAAGGTCGACCTGGCTGCCTTCCGGTCCAAGGGCAACCAGCTGTGCAGCCTTGTTTCTGGGATCATTCGTGCCACTTCAGAGGTGAGGGTCTGAAGACTGCTGGTACTTTCTGTCGGGAATAGAGATTCTTGAAGGTAAAATATGTTCCGATTTTAAAGTAATGCCTGCTGCGAGGTGCAGTGGCTCACACCTGTAATCCCAGCAGCACAGGAGGCAGAGGCAAGAGGATTGCAGATTTGAGGCCAGAGGCAGCCTGCATAATTTAGTATCCTGTCTCAAGATAAAAAATTAAAAATGGGCTGTGGGTGTAGCCCAGTGGTGGAGTACTTGCAAAGTATGTACAAGGCCCTGGGTTCAACAACAAAATGGTAATGCCTGCCTGGTTGAAAAAATAATGCTCGTTACTTGTCTTCTCCTTATAAGAGGTAACCACAGGTAACATTTTCTTTTCTTTCATTTCTGAGAGAGTGTGTATGTGTGTTAGCCTCACCCTTGACTGGATTCAATAAAGTATTTTATGTTGTTGTTAGGTGCCGTCGAGTCGGTATCCGACTCATAGCGACCCTCATAGGGTTTTCAATGGCAGATTGTTTTGGGATTGCCTTGGAAGTGGGTTGCCACATCCTTCTCCCGTTTTTGTGGTGCTGGGAATCGAACTCGGGACCTCAGAGACTGCAGAGTGGCGCTCTACTAACTGAGCTAAATCCCAGCCCAAAGTATTTTATATCCTAGGTTTAAAAAAAGGTGTTTCTTCTGATTGCAAAGTATTTGATTTAGCAATGTATATTAAAAATTAAAATCTTACAGAAATATATATTCCTTTCCTTTCCCTCCCTCCCTCCCTCCCTTCCTTCCTTCTTGCCTTCCTCTTTTTCCTTCTTTTACTTTCTTGACAGGGTCTCATTATGTAGCCCTGGCTAGCCTCGAACTCAAAATCCTCCTGCCTCAGCCTCTTGAGTGCTGGGATTATAGGTATGTGCCACCATACCCAGTTTGCATATTGCTTTTCTCAGCTAAAATGTGTTTTGAACATGTAATTTCTATACTCATTAAAGAAATTTTTATATTTTCAAAGCAGTATTAGAAGCTGCAAGTGTTGCTTCAACACTTAGTAGGTATTCAATAAACATTTGATGAAGAGGTGAAATTAGATGCTTCCAACATATAATTACACCAAAAATTATTGAAGAAAATATACTTGTTGAACATTTAAGTTTCTGTATTTTAACTAGCAATCTGTTCATGAAATCTGTTTCACTAATAGGTTAAGGGATAAAAGCTTATCTGCTTCCAACTACAATGATAATCATTTTATTCATATTTCTGATTATTTCCTTGGGATAAATTCCTTGGAATTGGAATTACTTCATCAAAGTTTTTTTTGTTTGTTTGTTTTGTTTTGTTTTGTTTTGGTGGTACTGAGGATTGAACCCAGAGCCTCATGCTTTCAGGTTTGCATGCTTTGCAAGTGCTGGACCACTGAGCTGCACCCTCAGCCCATTGTTTTACTTTTTTGAGACAGGATCTCACTAAATTACGCAGACTGCCTCTGGTCTTGAACTTGCCATCCTCCTGCCTCTGCCTCCCGAGTTGCTTGGATTACAGACATGCCCCACCACGCCTGGCTTCATCAAAGATTTTTTAAAAAATTGTTATTTAATTAGCATGCAGTATGATGAGTTTTATTATGGGATTATCACACAGTTGTATCATGGACTTTACACTTGTTCTCTCCCTGTTATCCCCATAATGCCCCTATCTCCTTCCCAATAATCCCTTCCCCCCTCTAGATACAGCCAGTCTTGCATACACACACACACACACACACACACACACACGCACACACATGCGCATGCACACACACACACAAACACACACATACACACACACATTTTGTTTTCTTGTTTCCTATTTTGTTTCTATAGTACTTGGAGGTTGAACCCACGACCTTGCTCATACTTTACAAGTGCTCTACTGTTGAGCTGCACCCCCAGCCCATTTTTTATTTTTTTAACTTTTATTTTGAGTCAAGTTCTCTCTAAGTTGCAGAGGCTGCCACTGACTTCTAACTTGTGATCCTCCTGCCTCTGCTTGCTGAGCTGCTGGGATTATAGGCAAGCACCACACTGCCTGGCTGTTTCTGCTTTTTTTTTTGGGACAAAGTCTTGTTAAGTAGTCCTGGCTTGCCTGGAATTTACTATGCAGACCAGGCTGGCCTTGAGCTTGCAGCAGTCCTCCTGGCTTTGCCTTCCTCATGCATGACCCACCATGCTTGGCTTTTTATTTATTTATTTATTTATTTTTGAGATAAATTTAGTTTCCACGTATGAGTGAGAACATGCAATATTTGTCTTTCTGACTCTGGCTTATTTCACTTAAAATGATGGTCTCTATTTCCACTCATTTTCCTGTGAATGATATAATTCCATTCTTCTTTATCACTGAACAATATTCTATTGTCTGTATACCACATTTTTAAATCCATTCATCTATAAATGAACATCTGGGCTGATTGCATATTTTTGCAGTTGTGAACAGTGCTGCAATGAACATGGGAGTCCAAGTGTCTCTATGATATGATGACTTGAATTCCTTTGGGAATCTGCCCAAGAGTGTTATAGCTTGACCATACTATGGTAGTTCTGTTTTTAGTTTTCTGAGGAACCTCCATATTGATTTCCATAATGGGTATACCAGTGTACAATCCCACCAGTAATGTACAGTGGTTCCTTTTCCCCTATGTCCTTGCAAGCATTTGTTGTGGTTTGTTTTGTTGATGCTGGCCATTCTGACTGGGATGAAGTGTAGTATTGATTTGCATTACCCTAATGAGTAAGGAAAATCAACATTTTTTCATATGTTTATTGGTCATTTGTATTTTTTCTTTTGAGAACTGTCTGTTTAATTCAGTTTTCCACTTATTAGTTGGATTATTTGATTTAGGGCTATTTGATTTTTTGAGTTCTTTATATATACTAGATATTATTTCCCTGCCAGATATATAGTTGGCAAAGATTTTCTCCTATTCCATGGACTCTCTTTTTACTCTGTTGATTGTTTCCTTTGCTGTGCAGACTTTTTAATTTCATGTAGTCCCATTTGTCAAATCCTTATGCTATTTCCTGGTCTACTGGAGTTCTTTTAAGAAAGTGCTTGCCTATGCCTATGTGTTGAAGAGATTTCTCTACATTTTCTTCCAGTAGTTTCAAAGTTTCTGGTTTTACATTAAGATCTTTGGTCTATTTTTAATTGATTTTTATATAAGATGAGAGATAGGGATCTACTTTCATTCTTCTACATGTGGATATCCATGTTTCCCAACACCATTTGTTGAAGAGGCTGTGCTTTTTCCAATGTGTGTTTTTGGCTCCATTATAAAAAATGAGGAGCCTGTGGCTGCATGGGTTTATTTCTGAGTCCTCTATTCTATTCTGTTGACCTTCATGTCTGTTTTTGTGCCAGTACCACACAGCTTTTGTTACTATGGCCTTGTTACATAATTTGATGTCAGGTGTCATGATGCTTCTTGCATTGCTCTTTCTGTTTAGGATTGCTTTGGCTATTTACGGTCTTTTGTGCTTCTATATGAATTTAGAATTGTTCTATTTCTGTGAAGTGTGTCATCAGAATTTTGATGGGAATTGCTTTGAATTTGTTGATCATTTTTGCTAGTGTAGCCATTTTCACAATATTAATTCTACCAATCCATGATCAAGGATGGTATTTCCATCTTTTAGTGTCTTCTTCAGTTCCTTCCTTTAGTACTTTGAAGTTTTCATTTTATAGGTCTTTTGATTAGCTGGAATTTTCCCTTATCTGTCCACAGTTTGTTTGATCTTTGGTGGGAAATATATCTTTATTTGAAAAACTATTTACACTGTTTTGCCAGGTGCAGTGGCACATGCCTGTAATCCCAGCAACTTGGGATGTGGTGGCAGGAGAATCATGGATTTGAGGCCAGAGGCAGCCTCTGTAACTTAGCAAGACCCTGACTCAAGATAAAAGATAAAAAGGGGGCTAAGGTGTAGCTCAGTGGCAGAGTGCTTGTGAAGTATGTGTGAGGCTCTGGGTTCAATCTCCTAGTACTACAAAATAAAATAAAAATAAAAAAGATTACATTTTAGGTATACCATAAAAGTTGGGAAAGAGATAATATACCATATGGGTACTTTATTCAAGGTTGTTATAGAAGTTTTAGCCAGTACAAGACAATAAAAACAAATGAGGTAGCTATGTATATAAGTCTATATATATATATCTTTTTCTTTTCTTTTCTTTTCTTTTTTTCTTTTCTTTTTTCTTTCCTTTTTTTTTTTTTTTTTGTGGTACCTGGAGGTTGAACCCAGAGCCTTGCACATACTTTACAAATGCTCTACCACTGGCCTGTACCCCTAGCCCATTTTTTATTTTTTATTTTGAGTCAAAGTCTTTTTAAGTTACACTGGCTGCCTCTGTCCTTGAACTTGCAATCCTCTTGCCATAGCCTCCCGCGTTGCTGAGGTTACAGGTGTGTGCCACCATAGCTGGTGATATAACAACATTTTCTAGCACCACAGTTAAAGTACTTTGTTCTTCCCTAGGAATAAACAGCAGAATTAGTTGAATAGAACACCAAGCCCAGGAAGAGGCATATTTTTTGTGGATAATTAATATATAGTTATGTACCACTTAACAGCAGGGGTGCATTCTCAGAAATGTGTTCGATGACCTCATGGAGTGTAAACATGATATAATCCTTTTTTTTTTTTTTTTTTTTTGTGGTACTGAGCTCAAACTCAGGGCCTTCTGCATTGTAGGCAAGTCCTCTACCACTGAGCTACATTCCTCCCCAGGTGGTGTATCTTATGGGGTCACTTTTGCATATGTGGTCCATCATTTACAGAAACATCATTATGTGCTATGCAGCTGTATAAAGATATTTTTTCGTGTGTGTGTGTGTGTATTTTTTGTGGTGCTTGCTTTCAAACCTAGCACTTGTTCATGCTAAACAAGTGCTCTGCCACTAAGCTACACCCCCAGCCTGGTAGCATTTTAGATCACTGAGGTAAGGACTGGTGACATAGTTCCATGGCACAGCTATTGCCAAGCATGTACGAGGCGCTGGGTGCAATCCCTAACACTGCAAAATAAAATAAATCAATAGAGGAAAGATCTCTTATATAGACAGCTAATACACAAAAATAAAGATTACATTTATACCACACTTTAATCTTATTCCATATTTCTTCAGTATTTAAATGTAAAACCAAAGAGAAAAAAGAAAAAAAAATCAAGTTCAGTGGGAAAAAAATATAGGTGAGTATTTTTATTAAGGCCCTGTTTAACAAGAAAATGTGACGTCATAAAGGAAAAGTTTGATAGATATGAGTACGTAAATTTTAAAGACATTGTAAATTAGGAATATTTGTAACATACACAGCACACCAGAATTTAATGTCCTTGATACAAAGAGTGCTTTTGCAATTTATGGAAAACAGATAAGTCATGCTAACTTTCTGTTTCCATCCTACAAATGAAGAGTGAACAGAAGACAGGACTCGGTAGCTTTAAGAAGCTGAAATAAGCTACGCATCATGGTACATGCCTATAATTCCAGCAACTCAGGTGGTAGAGGCAAGAGGATTACAAGTTCAAGGCCAGAGGCAGCCTGTATAATTTAGTGAGACCATGTCTCAAATAAAAAATAAAAATAGGGAGCTGGATGTGGTGGCACACAGCTGTAATCTCAGCAATTCAGAAAGCAGAGATAGGAGGATCACAAATTTGAGGACAGAGGCAGCCTGCAAAACTTCATGAGTCCTGTCTCAAGATGAAAAATGAGCTAGACATGGTGGCACATGCCTGAAATCCCAGCACTCAGGAGGTAGAGGCAGGGGGACTGCTGCAAGTTGGAGGCCATCCTGATCTACCTAGTGAGTTCTAGGCCAGCCTGGGCTACACAGTAAGATCCTGTCTCAGAAAATAAAAATTAAAAAATATAAAAAGAACTGGCAGTGTAGCTTAGTAGCAGACTATATGTAAGGCCCTGGGTTCAACACCTCAGTACCACCAAAAAAGAAGGAAAAAAAAAACCTTTTTAAATAAAATAGTAAAAAGGGAGGGGGTTGTGGGTGCAGCTCAATGGTAGAGCATACCTAACATACATGAGGCCCTGGGTTCAACCCCCCAGTACTGCAAAAAAAGGAAAAAAAGAAAAGAAATTGTCCAATAAATAAGAAAGCAAGTTAAAAACCACCATTAATATATGTGTTGCGAATAAAAACTATTTTTTTTGTTGTTGTGTTTTTCTTTTCTTATGGAGACAGGGTCTCACTGTGTAGCCCGGGCTACCCTTAAGCCAGAGATTGATCCTCCTGCCTCAGCCTCCCAAGTCCTGGGATTACAGGTATGTGCCACCTCTCCTGGCTTAAATCTTATTTTTTTCTTCGCAGTGCTAGGGATCAGCCCCAGGGCTGTGCACATGTCTAGCACTGGGCTACATCTCCACACCTAAAACTATAATTTTTTAACTAGCATATTGTCACAAACTCTTCAAAAAATTATTCCTGGTCAGTGTTGGCGAGAGATTTTTAAAATGCTAAAACCCCTCATTCTTAGATACTGTGGATGTGATGCTGTCTGTACGAGAAAGGGAAAGCAGGAAATATCAGCACGTTGAACAGGGATAATCCATTGGCCCACCAATCCCAGTTCTAGAAATAGATTGTCTGAGATCTGATTTAGTCCCACAAGGGTACCTAGGCAATAAGCATTAAGCACTGTCTCTATCACTCTGACAGAGTGGCTATCCCACAGCAGAAAACCAAGCTGAAGCCAACCAAGCCTTACAGGAAATGCGGGACCTCCTCACAAGCTTGGAGCAGGAGATCACAAGAGCCTTCGAAGACAAGAAGAGGCAGGATGAAGAGGAGGCCCGCGTCAAGCTGCAAGAATCACAGATGCAGCAGGGGCCGGGAGTCCACACACAGTCCCCAGCCCCAAGCCAGGGCCCAGCAGGGACACAAAATGAAGGTAGGTTTTGGTGTAGATACAGTCTTTTAACTTGGGGTAAGTTTCAGAATGTGAAAAGAAGTGAGGCCAGCTGCTGTGGCATCTGCCTATTATCCCAGCAACTCAGGAGGCGAAGGCAGGAGGATCCCAAGTTCAAGGCCAGAGGCAGCCTGTGTAAGTTACCAAGATCCTGTCTCAAAATTGTTGTTAGGTGCCATTGAGTCGGTATCCGACTCATAGCGACCCTCATAGGGTTTTCAATGGCTGACTGTTTCGGGATTGCAGTGGGAGTGGATTGCCAGGCCCTTCTCCCATTTTTGCGGTGCTGGGAATTGAACTCGGGGCCTTAGACACTGCAGCGCAGCGCTCTACCCACTGAGCTAAATCCCTGCCCTGTCTCAAAATAGAAAGTAAAAAAGGGGTTCAAGATGTGGCTTAGTGGTCAACTCCTTGCCTAACATACACAAGGCCCTGAGATTCCACACCCATTGTACTACAAAGAAAGAAAAGAAAGAAAAAGAAAAGAAACAAGAATGTGTTAAGTTAGAGGATGAATCAATTAATCAAAACCTTTGTTTTTTTGCAGTACTGGGGGTTGAACCCAGGGCCTTGAGCTTGCATGCTTTGCAAGTGCTGGACCACTGAGCTGCACCCTCAGACCTTTTTTTTTTTTTTTTTTTTAATTGTACTTTTTGAGACAGGGTCTCACTAAATTGCGCAGACTGCCTCTGGTCTCAAACTTGCCATCCTCCTGCCTCTGCCTCCCGAGTCACTGGGATTATAGGTGTGCGCCACAACACCCAGCTTTCAAAACTTTTATATAATGTATTGGGGCTGGGATTTAGCTCAGTTGGTAGAGCACTGCGCTGCAGTCTCTGAGGTCCCGAGTTCAATACCCAGCACCGCAAAAATGGGAGAAGGACCTGGCAATCCACTCCCAAGGCAATCCAGAAACAGTCTGCCATTGAAAACCCTATGAGGGTCACTATGAGTCGGATACCGACCCGACAGCACCTAACAACAACAACAACAATATAATGTATTATATTCAGTTTTGGTTGATGTTGAATCCAGTTTCCAATTCAAACACATTCCATCAGGACTTGAAAGTCTGTATAACTTTAGTAGATATATTATTCCAGGAATTGCTGATGCTCAGTATTTTAAATAAATATGTAAAAATACATGTTCATTTATTTTCTATTATTTATTTATTTTTTTGTTTATTTATGGGAGAAGGATGTGGCAGTCCATTCCCGGAGGCAATCCCGAAACAATCAGCCATTGAAAACCCTATGAGGGTCGCTATGGGTCAGACATGATGGCACCTCACAACAACAACAATTTGTTTATTTACTTATTTTGTGGCACTTGGGAGTTGAACCCAAGGCCTCAAGCATACTTTGCAAGCACTCTACCACCCCAAACCTATTTTTTGTTTATTTATTTTTTGGGGGACAGAGTCTTGCTAAGTTGCACAGGCTGCCTCTGGCCTCATGATTCTGCCTCAGCCAGCCAAGTTCCCAGGATTAGAGGCGTGCAACACTGCACCCAGTTTATATGTTTGTTTCATACATATGAGAATCAATATAGTGTCATATTGAAGTGTGGACTCTGGAGCCACATAGAATCTATTTCTACTTGCTAGCAATGTGACCTTGGCAAATCACTTAACCTTTCTGGGCCTGTTTTGTTACGCATAAGATGGAGATAGTAATAGTATATACTTCACAGTGTTATTGAAATCACTAAAACCAGTTAATACATACTAAAGTAATTAGGCCAGTTCCTAGCTCATAGAACACTGGCTGCTGTTACAGCCCATCCTTTATTCCTCAGACCTCCAGGTGAAGATACAAGACAGTACGATGCAGTGGTACCAGCAGCTGCAGGAAGCTTCTGCCCAGTGTGTGTTGGCCTTTGAGGGCCTGACCAGCAGCAAGGACAGTCAGGTAGGGAAGCATGGATGGCAGGATCTCAATGGTCTTGATGGTGCCCCCACAGCTTCATATCCCAAAGGAATGTAGCTGGCGTGTCATGTTCCCTAGTCCTATAGGCATGTACCCAGCTCTTCAAGACCCTATCTGCCTTCTCACTGTTCTTTTCTGGCAGGCTAAAAAGATAAAGATGGACCTACAGAAGGCTGCCACCATCCCAGTGAGCCAAATCTCCACCATTGCAGGTGGGTCGGAGGGTTGAGAGGGTGGCCCTGTGCTACATCGTTTCATTTGTTCATACTCCAGATCTACTTAGCTGTAAGATTCCTACGCAGAGTATGTTTAGGACTGGAGATGTGGCTCAGGGCCAGAGCACTTGTCTAGCATGTGCGAGGCCCTAGAATCCATCCCCAGCACTGTAAAAATAAAGTGTATGGTCAAATAAATGTTGGCACTTGCATCAGGTATATATAGTATGCATTCTATTTGTCTATTCTTTTTCCTCCTCAACACATAAATGATAAAAAGGTAATCATTATGTTTTAATTGACTTTTTTCCCCCTTTTTTGGAGGATGTGTGTCAAGTCATTTTATTAAGGGGCTTGGACAATGAGATCACCCTTACTGAAAACTCTTGATTTTTTTTTTTTCATCATTCATTTCTTTGTTTTTGCAATACTAAGGGAGTTGACCCCAGAGATTCATGTAAACTAGGCTAACGCTCTACTATTGAACTACACACACAGCCCCTTTTTAAATATATGTATGTTTTATTTTGAGATATAGTCTCAGTTACACAGACTGCCTTGAACTTGTTATCCTCCTGGCGCAGGCTCTGTGGTCATTGAGATTACAGGAACATGTCATTGCTTTATTTTTTTTCATTTCATTTAAGACAGAATTTCACCATGTAGCCCAGGCTGGTCTTGAGTTTCTGATCCTCCTCCTGCCTCAGCCTCCTAATTGCTGGGATTACAGGAGTGTGTCACCACACCCAGATTTCACTCATTTTTAATAATTTAATAATTTTTAATAGTAAATTATTTAGAATGGCTTTGTGTGTGTGTGTGTGTGGTACTTGGGAGTTGACCCAGGGCCTCAGACATACTTTGCAAGTGCTCTACCACTAAACTACACCCCCAGCCCTTTAAAAAAAATATGTGTGTGTGTGTGTGTGTGTATTTGTTTGTTTATTTTTTGAGTTGAGTCTCACCAGGTTAGGCAGGGTGCCTCTAGCCTCAAACTCACAATCCTCCTGGTTCTGTCTTCCTGAGCTACTGGAAATACAGATGTGTACCACCTGGCCCAGCTTTGTTAAAGCAGTGCTGGTAATTGAACGCAGGGCCTTATGAGTGCTAGGCCAGCGTTCTCCCCCTGAGTTCCACCCTGAGCCTCAGGATGACTCTTAACTGTAAAGACACACATTACTTCTGTAAGTATCACGAAAGGAACCTGGAATGCAACCCAAGGTCTTTGGTTTTGTCCTACCGTGTTAGCTTTTCAGAACCCCAAGGTTGTCATGTTTTTCTCTTTGGTTGATTTGGGGTGTTTGTTCTTGTTTGTTTTGCTGTGTAGCCCAGGCTGGCCTGGCACTTTTATCAGCCCTCCTGCCTCATCATCAGCTTTCCAGTAGCTGGGATTGCAGGCACGGGCCCCCACTCCAGGCTTCAAACTTGCCGTGATCTTCTCCAAAGATCACGATGGAGAGTAAGAACCAGACAGGGAAAGCTCCTTCATTAGAACCGGAGGTTTGTTGTTACACAGCTCTTGATAAGGAAGCTTCCAGAGGACAGACCATACTGCCACATGGTGGGGGAGTGTGAGCACTAGAGAGCTGCTCACGCTGCCCATGGGCCCCAGTGCCCCATTCATGTGTTGCTAAAAAAGTATGGGAATGTTGCAGGCTCTGCCTTCAAGAGGCCGTCTGACAAAACTCACATCACTTGGTTCCCTGAAATTCTTTCTGGGACAGGGCACAGTTTAAATAAGTAGGTGTCATGCTGTGGAATTTAAAGTGCTGTTTCCTTTAATAGCACCAGCAGAGGGTTAGATGTGCCTGCACAACCACTCTCAACTTTACTCCTGTCTTGGGCTCATCTCAGTCCTCACCCCATCACCACACAGAACCTTGCCTCCACGGCAACAGGGAAAGGACACATAGCTTGAGCTCTTCTGCAGCCTGCTCTTCCACCGCACAGCTAAATTTACCTCTCAGGCTCCTGTTTCAGAGGCTGAGGGGGCCTTCCTGCCTGAGGTTACCCTTCTACAAGGCTGCCCTAGTTCCCATCCCTTCCTTCTTCTGCAAGACTTTGCTCATCACTCATGGCTTTTTGCTCCTACTTTGTGTAATTGCTCCCTTTATAGGCTTTAAACACGCTTGACTCGCTCACATCCTAACATGAGACTCCCTTGAACCTCTACCTTCTGACCCCATTTCTGGTCTTCCCGTGTTTCCATTTGGCACTTGTGGACTCCTCCCTTCTCTATGAAACTTGACTCCTCTGCCTCCATGGCAGCATTACTTTTCAGGTTCTGCCCCTCCTCCTTTGTGAGTTCCTCGGTCTCCTACCCATGCCTTGACTGTAGATGTTCCCTAGGGATCTGCTCTGTTCTTTTGTTTCTTTTCCTTTTCCTTTTCCTTTTTTTTTTTTGTTTTTTTGTTTTTTTTTTGTTTTTTAAATTGTGGTACTTGGGACTTGAACCCAGGGTCTCACACATGCTTTTGCAAGTATTCCACCACTGGGCTGCACCTCTAGCCCATATTTTATTCTTTTGTGTTGAGACAAGGTCTCACCAAGTTACGCAGGCTGCCTGTGGCCTTGAACCTGCAATCCTCCTGCCTCTGCCTCCTGAGTCTCTACAATTATAGGTGCGTGCCACTGTGCCCAGCTCACCTCAGTTTTTTTCACCCTGCATGCCCCCATGGCTTCATGTTACCTGTATGCTGGTGACTCCCAAGTCTGTTCTGGTGCACTCCTTTCCTCTGAGCTTCAGAGTCTCTAGCTCAGCCACTATGAGACATCTCTGCCTAGGCGTCTCTCAGCTGCCTCCAGACTGGTGTGTCCAAGTCTGAACTCACGTGTCTCTTTTCCTCCAGTTTCCTCCCAATAATCAGTGTCACCATTACCTACTTGGCCACCTGAGCTGGAGACTGGAAGTCATCTACCTGTCCGATCCATAATTACTGTCATCCTGTTGAGAGCTTCTAGGCCAGCCTGACACAGGGCATGCTCAGGAATTAGTGCTGAGTCAGCATTGAATGAGTGAGGGAAAATGACCTCATTCTTGTCTCTTCAAGAAAGGCTGATGTCTGTGAGCAGTTAGGTTTGGAAGGAAAATAAGGTCGTGGACTGGTGGAAATGAGAGGCCATGTCAGACGGGGTGGAGAGGCCTGGAGAGGGGCTGAGTGGGGGATTCAGCCAACAGGATCTTTTGAAACTGTCTGTAACATAACGATAGAATATGTCTTAGCAGGAATATGAACTGGGGAAATATGTGTGGAAATGCAAATATTTTAATATCTCACTGAGTTCTGAGTCTCTGATTTTCTTGGATTATTCATTTTGGGATTTCTATGGTGTTTATTTGATTCTTGGTTCCCTCGTGACACTCTGGTTAGAGGAGGATATTTCTGTGACTTTTATAACATTTCTAAAGTGATTAGGAACTTTATAGGATATATTTTTCAACTGGAGATGTGTATTAAAACTGATTGCTGCTGGGTACTGTAGCACATACCTGTAACCGCAGTGACTTGGGTGATAGGGGTAGAAAAATTGAAAGTTCAAGGCCAGATGCAGCCTGTGTAACTTCGTAAGACCCTGTCTCAAAATAAAAATGAAAAATTTAAAAAAGGATGGGGAGGCTGGAGGTGCAGCTCAGTGCTGGAGAACCCTGGGTTCAATCCCCTAGTACTGGGGGGGGGGGAACTCATTGCAAATAATGGAGTAGTGAAACTAATTCGGGTCTGCTTAACCAAAGGGAAGAAAAAGTGCTATCCTAAAGATAAGAGAGTATTTCACAGCACCAGGGACAGGAATAAGGCTAGGTCTCAGGAATGAGAAAGTCTAGTTCTCTTTTCCTCCCTCATCTTATCTTTCCTCTGTACTTTCCTCTATCTTCATCTTATAGATTGCTGGTCTTTGGTGCATGTGGCAGGTGCAAGGCCCTGCTACTGTTGGTGAGGCCGTGTTGCAGGGCCAGCCACTTCAAGGAATTGACTCTTAGTTGGCTGATTCACGTAGCTTGGTGACCCATAATCTAACTGTAGCTGGTGTGGGATCTGGGGCACACTGGATTTCTCACATACATAACAGCTAGCTGTTAGGCATTTGGTAGGCAGCTTTCCATTACTTTAACAAACACCTGAGACAGGCTGTGCTTAGTGACACATGCCTGTAATCCCAGCACTGGGGAGGTAGAGACAGGAGGATCAAGTGTTTGAGGTCAGCCTGGGCTATACAGCAAGACCTTTTCTCAGAAAACAAACACAAAAAAATGCTACAGGAGGAACCCATTCCTGTGTCTCTGACAATGGAGGAGGGCAAGCCCCAGAGAAGGAAGAAGATCTTTATAAGCAGGGAAGGTCCTTTAGAACAGCAGTCCTCAACCTCTTGGGCACCAGGGACCGGTTTCATGGAAGAGTTTTCTACAGGGGGTGAGGAGGTGCACTTGGGATGATTCAAGCCAGGAGGTGCTGCTGTATATATAGATGAAGCTTCGCTCGCTTGCCTGCTGCTCACCTCCTGCTATGTGGCCTGGTTTCTAATAGGCCACAGCCTGGTACCCATATACAGCTGGGGGGACTCCTGCTTTAGAAGGTTTTTCCTAGGGTTGCAACTGACCCTAGGGATATCTACCGCAGCCCTGGAATCTGTAATACTATTTAACACCTTTTGTTTTGTTTTTTGTTTTGTTTGAGACAGGGTTTTGCTATGTAGCTCTGGCTGGCCTAGAATTTGCTATGTAATCCAGGCTGGCCTTGAATTTATGGCAGTCCTCCTACCTCAGCCCCCCAAGTGCTGGGATTGCAGGAGTATGCCACAATACCTGGCTGACACTTTTTTCCTCTCTTTCTGATGTGTCCATTTCAGCATTAGTTCTTTTCCAAATTGGGGACTCCTTTGGAATAGCACCATGACATATGTACTTTTGTATTCCCCACAAATGAATTTGATGAATTTGATTGTCACAGAATCTTCTGCACCAGTGTGTTGTCTTTAGCCTCTGACCTTCTGTAGGGATGCGTAGCTGGATTGCTGTAGATGCTTTGTTATGACACGATGAAAAAGAGATTGGCATGTAGCTATATCTTTTTACTGACTTTGTCTCTCATGCCCAGGCTCAAAGCTGAAGGAAGTCTTTGACAAGATCCACAGCCTGCTCTCTGGGAAGCCCGTCCAATCTGGTGGCCGCTCAGTGTCTGTCACACTTAACCCACAGGGGCTGGATTTTGTTCAGTACAAACTGGCAGAGAAATTTGTGGTGAGAAACCTTGTTTTCCAGGGTACGGGAAGAAGACGCTGATGTGTAACATTAAGCCTTTCTCGAGCGTAACTTTAAACTTGTGCCCATCTCTGTGTTTCCAGAAACAAGGTGAAGAGGAAGTGGCCTCTCACCATGAAGCAGCCTTCCCCATTGCAGTGGTGGCATCTGGGATCTGGGAGCTCCACCCCAGGGTGGGGGACCTCATCCTTGCTCATCTCCACAAGAAGTGTCCTTACTCCGTTCCTTTCTACCCGGCTTTCAAGGAGGGGATGGCTTTGGAGGACTATCAGCGGTGAAGTTGTTTTCCTCCTTCCTTACTCTCTCTAGGGAGGCTAATGGAATATAAATAGAACTGGAATTCATTTTTCCTCCTCACACCTCCTCTTAGCTACCTTGAATATTCTGTCAGAATCACAGCGTCTCTCATGCAAACTGAACATCTTTTGGGATTTGTGGATTTAGATACCAATAATCAGTTACAGTTTACTGGAAAGAACACTGGATATAGAATCCAAGGGTCATGGAATTTATCCCTCCTTTTCATCTAATAGCTTTGCAAAAGTAGGTAAATCATTTAACCTCTTTTAACATCAGGTTTTTTATTTGTGCTTTTTGTGTGTGTGTGTGTGTGTGGCATGTGGGCATTGAACCCAGGGCTTCACACACATATATTTTGCAAGTGTTCTACCACTGGGCTGCACCCTCAGCCCATTTTTTATTTTTTAATCTTGAGAGGGTCTCACTATGTTACGCAGGCTGCCTCTGGCCTCAAACTCGCACTCCTCCTGTTTCTGTCTCCTATGTTGCTGGGATTGCAGTCATGAGCCGCTGCACCCAGCCTTCATTTTCCTTATTTGTAAATGGGGTAGTGATGTATCCGTTTCCTTGTAAGTTTACCTTGCAGGGCCTTTATGAAATGTAAGTTTGATAATAGACGGGAGTCCTTTGTACACAAAATATTTTACATGTGTAATAATACTGCAAAATGTAACAGTATTACTATTAGCCGTAAAAAGAAAGTCACCCTCATTTTGGCCCCATCATAGTGAATTTTGTCTTCCCACATAGGATGCTTGGCTACCAAGTGAAGGATTCCAAGATGGAGCAGCAGGACAACTTTCTAAAACGGATGTCTGGGATGATCCGTCTCTATGCTGCCATCATCCAGCTCCGGTGGCCGTATGGAAATCGACAAGAGGTGGGTAGGAAAGGCTGTCAGGCAAGGTGTGACCAGAGTCCATGTTAGTGTATGCCACCCCCAACAGATACTAGCCTTCATGTTAGTTACCTTTCTTTCTTTTTTTTTTTTTTTTTCTTTTTCTTTTTTTTTTTTTTTTTTTTTTTTTTTTTTTTTTTTTTTTTTTTTTTTTTTTTTTTTTTTTTTTGTGGTACTAGGGGTTGAACTCAGGGCCTCGCACTTGCATGCTCTGCAAGTGCTGGACCACTGAGCTGCACCCCCAGCCCTTTTTTTTTGTTCCTTTACTTTTTGAGGCAGGGTCTTGATAAGTTATGGAGACTTCCTCTGGTCTCGAACTTGCAATCCTCCTGGCTCTGCTTCCTAAGCTGCTGGGATTACAGGTGTGCGCCACCACGCCCAGCTGTTAGTTACCTTTCTGAACTGTAACAAAATACCTGAGATAAACAACTTACAAGAAGGAAACATGTATTTTGGCCCATTGTTTCAGAGCTTTCAGTCTGCAGTTACTTGGCCCAGCTGCTTTTGGACCCATGGTGAAGCAGTACATCAGGGCAGACGCATGTGGTAGAACAAAGCTGTTCATGTCAGGGCAGCCAGGAAGTGAAAGAGATGTGCAGGAAGAGACTGGGGTCCCAATGTCCCCCCGTGACCTAACTTCCTCCAACTAGGCTCCATTTCTTAAAGGTTCCACCACCTCTCAATACTGCCACAGGCTGGTGACCAGTCCTTTAGCACATGGGCCTCTGGAGAAATTTCCAAAGCATAGCAACCTCCCTTCAGAGAGTTGGTCTGGTGAAAGAAGGTGAAGTGTACGGGAGCTTCGTGGGCAGTTTTTAGAGAAGCGGATATTGATACTCAGGGAGCTTTTCTGAATCACTAGAGCTGCTTGTTCAATGCCTGGCTCAGCTGGGGCCTTAGAGAACTGGTTTTATAACAGCGTCTACCAGAAGAGATGCTGTGAATCAACCATTACAGTAATAAGAGGTTCAGCTGGGCATGGTGGCTCTAGACTGTAATCTCAGCACTCAGGATACTGAGGCAGGAGGATCTCAGGTTTGAGGCCAGAGGCAACCTGCACAACCTAGTGAGACCCTATCTCAAGATAACATTGAAAGAGGGGGGTGGGTATGCGGCTTTGTGGTGGGCCGCTTGCCTAGCATGCACAATGTCCTGGGCTCAACCTTGCCCTGTACTGCAAAAAATAAAAAACATTTGTTTTTCCTTTTAGTTTAGTTTAGTTTTGTTTTTTGTTTTCTGTGGTGATGATGCTGGGGATCAAACCCAGGGCCTTACTTGTGCTAAGCAAGCACTTAACGCTAAGCTATGTCCCTAGCCTCAAAAGTCTATTAGAGGAATAATCAAGAAAGTGTTATCTTAGATCTGGTTGGAGCCTTAGAAGCCATCTAGGTCCTTTACTTGACCTGATAGATGGGCAAGTGAAGATTCACAAACTAGTGGGGTACACACACAGAACCACACCTGGGGTTCAGGGCTTTGACCTGCCAGCCCAGTTCCTTTCTCAAGAAATATAGATTAGCAGGCTGGCAAAGTTAATGGACCCAGACAGCTAATGGAAAAACAGAAGTTGATTAACTCTAAGAAGTTTCTATTCTGCACCTGCTGTATCCAAGTTCTGTGCCAAAGGTACCAAGAACAATAAATACGATGTCAATAATGGTAAGTGTTGGCCTGTGGAATCCTTGACACTGAAACTGACACATGTACACCAAAGGGAACCTGTGAAGCAGAGGTCCCTGCCTGTGTGTGGGAACGTATGCATAGATCGAAGCATTTAAAAGCAGAATGGTTTTCTTTTGTTTGTTTGTTTGTTTGTTTGTTTTTTGTAAACAGGAATGTTGAGACAGGGTCTCACTGTGTAATCCAGGCTGGCCTGGAGCTCACTATACAGCCCAGGCTGGCCTAGAACTTGTGTCTGTCCTCTTCCCTCAGCCTCCCAAGTGCTGGGATTACAGGCATGTGCCACTATGCCCAGCCTAAAAACAGAATTTGTTCAGCTTGTGTTTTTCTGCTCTGCAGTATGTGCTTGGGCTAGATGACCTTGGAGTTCGTATCCACTTGGTAATGGCTGATAGATAACACTGGGAGTTTAGATCTCTGAATAAAATAAGATCAAGTCATGACCAAGCTTCTCTCCTCCCAGACGCACCCTCACGGCTTAAATCATGGCTGGCGCTGGTTGGCACAGATACTAAACATGGAGCCTCTGTCGGATGTAACAGCCACCCTCCTCTTTGACTTCTTGGAGGTACGAAATTCACTTACCACACAAGAGAAAGCCAGTAATTGAGGTGACCCGAGGACACTGAGTGACTTGAATGGGGAAGAAATACAGAAATGAAGCCTGGAATTTTTCCCCAAGCTATAAGACCAACCTAGCTTTTACTTTTTTGCTTATTTATTTATCTTTTTTTTTTTTTTTTTAATTTAAAACAAGATCTCAATATGTAGCCCAAGGTAGCCTTGAAAGCAGTATGTAGCCCAGGCTGGCCTTGAAGTCAAAATCTTCCTGCCTCTGCCTCCCCGGTGCTAGAATTACAGGTACCGCCATACCTGGCTTATTTTCACTTTTTCTAACCACTCCACTTGGTTTCTCTGTGGATGTTTTTTTCATTATAAGAAAACTGTACTCCTAGTCTAAGTGAAAAGAGGAATTCATTTTAGGGATATAGAAGTGACTTCTTTTAATTTATTTATTGTTAATGCAGTAATTGGGGGTTGAAACCAGAGCCTTGCACATATTTTGCAAGTGCTCTACCACTGAGTTGCACCCCCAGCTCCTTTTTATTTTTTATTTTGAGCCAGGGTCTCACTCAGTTACGCAGGCTGCCTCTGGCCTTGAACTTGCGATCCTCCTGCCTTGCTAGTTTCTGGGATTGCAGGCATGTGCCACTGCGCCCAGCTAGAAGTGACTTCTAGAAGCAAAGGTAGGATGTGCTGTTCTGTCTCAGGAGGGCCTGGAGGTAGAACTGGACGATCACCAGGGACCAAGATGGTCTTGGGGTGGGAGGAGTGGTGCCTAGCCTTTCATAACAGGTCTTCCTGCAAGTCACTCTGTAGGGCAGCTTTCTGTTTTCTCTGTGCACAGTGAGGAGGGTGGTCATCCTGGGCTATGTCGCTCAGTCTCAGTGTGGTCATCTAGTGTAGGGGGACCAGTGTCCCACTGTTCTGACTCCTACTTCCCAGGAGAGAAACCATGAGCCAGCTTGGGTCAGGCATCTCCGCCGTTTAGAAGGCTCCAGTACAATTCTGCCTCTAAAGGACTGCTGGTGGAGAGGGAGGTTAAAAATTGTGTTTTGGAGGGTTTTTTGTTTTTGTTTTTGTTTTTAAATTGTGAGAGCCTTTGCAAATACTCTACCACTGAGCTGTACTCCAGCCCCTTTTTTATTTTTTATCTTGAGACAGGATCTCACTTTATGAGTGCTTTACCACCGAGCTATATCTCCAGCCCCTATCACATCTCACTAAGTTACACAGGCTGCTTCTGGCCTTGAACTTGCTACCCACCCCTGCCTCCACCTCCCAATTAACTGGGATTACAGGTGTGGCCCACTATGCCTGGCTCTGAGAAATGCTTTAGAAAAAAGTTTTTTGTTTTTGTTTTTGATGCCAACAATTGAACCCAGGGCCTTGCACATGGTAGGCAAGTGCTCTATGAGTGAGCTACATCCCAACCCGAAATTTGGGTTTTTCCATTTATTCCCTAGTTAGGTAGTTTGATGTCTGCCGCTGTACCACCCTGGCATCTAATCTTGTTAGATATCGGAAGCTAAGCAGGATAGGGTCTGGGTTAGTCCTTGGATGGGAGACTGCCTGGGAATACCTGGTTCTGTAGGCTTGGGAGAAGGACCTGGCAGCCACTCCCGAAACAACCAGCCACTGAAAACACTATGAATAGCAGAGAAGTACTCTCAGACATAGTGTCGGGTACTGTTTTGTCTGTTGTATAAAGGTCTCTATGAGTCAGAGGCAACTCGACTGCACCTAACAACAGGTAGTTTGGTGGCTTTGTGGCTATGTTTTGTTGTTGTTATTGTTGTTTTGAAACAGAATCTCACTGTGTAGCTGAATCTTTTTTTTTTTCTTTTTTTTTTTTTTTTTTTTTGGTACTGGGGGGTTGAATCTAGGGCTGCACTTAAGCTTTTGCAAGTGCTCTGCTGCTAAGCCACACCTTCAACCAACTTTTAAATTTTTTAACTTTGAGACAGGGTCTTACTAAGTTACATAGGCTACATATGACCTTGAACTTGCAACCCTTCTGCCTCCACCTCCCAAATCATTTGGATTATAGACATGTGCCACCACCCTTGGCTTGGTTGAAATTTTTTTTTTTTGCGGTACTGGGGGTTGAGCCCAGGGTCTCCCACTTGCATGCTTTGCAAGTGCTGGACTACTGAGCTGCACGCCCAGCACATTTTTTTACTTTTTGAGACAGGGTCTTGCTAAATCATGCAGACTGCCTCTGGTCTCGAACTTGCGATCCTCCTGCCTCTGCCTCCCGAGTGACTGGGATTATAGGCATGCACCACTGCACCCGGCTTGGTTGAAAATTTTTGATAGGAGTAAAAGGCAAAGGGTTGATTGTGCTTTGTAGATCCATCCTGTAAGTGAATTTTTATTTTCGCTCTCATAGTACCTGTATTTCCTCCTAGGTGTGCGGGAATGCTCTCATGAAGCAGTACCAGGTCCAGTTCTGGAAGATGATAGTTCTTATCAAAGAGGACTACTTTCCCAGGTATCAGGCTCACTGAGCAGACCACTTGGGAGTTAGTAGGTAAAACTCAGGAGCTAGGCTCTGATACTCTTAAGTGCTTCTTTTGTGTGTGTAATACTGGGGAGTTTGAACCCAGGGCCTCAGGCATGCTTTTGCAAGTGCTCTACCACTGAGCCATACCCCCAGCCTATTTTTAACTTTTTATTTTGAGACAGGGTCTTACTAAATTACACAGGCTACCTCTGGCCTCAAACCTGCCATTCTCCTGCCTCTGCATCCTGAGTCATGGGATTACTGTTGAGCGCCTCCATATGCTATTTCTGACTCAAATTAAAAATGCTTGACCTGGGTGCCATGGCACATGTTTGTAATCCCAGCTATTTGGGAGAGTGAGTCAAGGGGATCATAAGTTGAGGCCAGAGGCAGCCCGTGCAACTTAGCAAGAACTTGTTTCAAAATAAGAAGTAAAAAAAGCAGCCAAGCATGTTGGTGCATGCTTGTAATTCCAAAACTAGGGAAACTGAGGCAGGATTGCTGCAAGGATCCAGGCCAGCTAAGGCTGTACAGTAAGATCCTGTCTCAAATAATAATAATAATAATAATAATAATAAAAATAATAAATAAATGAAAAAGGAAGCTTGAGATACAGCTCTGTGGTAAAGTGCTTGCCTAGCATGTGTGAGGCTCTGGGTTCAACCTGCCAGTACTACAACAAACAAAAGAAACAAAAAAATCTATGTAGAGAATGATGTCTTCCTATTCCTGTCCTTCTCTTTGATATTTCAGTAAATGCTTAAAAAAAAATTTTTTTTTTCAGTAAATGCTTTTGATTGCTAGTGAGAGTCTCTCTTAAGTATTGTTTGCTAAACCAAAACACCAATAAGGAAGATGTTGGATTGGGGTAGGGTTATTAGAGCACTGGCCTAGTATGTACCAGGCCCTGGGTTCAATCCCTGGCACCAAAAGGATAAAAAAGATAACTGGCATTTTTTAACTATTCTTTCCCAACCCTGCCCCCCACAGATAATCTGGAATGGTAATAACATGTAGTCACGAATTAAATCAAGGAGTTAAATTCTCTTATTAAATCCATTTAAGAAACTGATTTATCCACCATTTGTTTGACTCTGCTGTGGGGTTCACACGTTCACCTCTAAATACCTTTCTCTTTCCTCCCAATTCATTGGCATTTCAAGTGGGGAGAAGTCCTTGGCAAAATTCATCCACCTAATCACAAAGACCTCTGAAAGGAGCAGTGCTCTCTTTTCCTTTGTCCCATATGTGAAAAGAGGATGGGGACCATTTGAAAGAACAGCAGCATCCTTAGCCTAGAAAACGTGTCTGTGAGTCCCTGGATCCAGCCTCACTCCAGATCAATAGTACACATAACACGTCTCCAAATGCTGGGTATGTATTACAAGTGGGATTCCCGTGTCTTCTTTCTCTCTCTGTAGAATTGAAGCCATCACAAGCTCAGGACAAATGGGTTCTTTCATACGGCTGAAACAGTTTTTAGAGGTAAGATGTCCTTATCCCAGCATGTCCCCAACTGTTATGCACTTGCCAAGCATGTGTGAGGCTCTGGGTTCAACCCCCCAGTACTACAACAAAGAAACAAACAAAAAAATCTATGTGAAGAATGACATCTTCCTATTCCTGTCCTTCTCTTTGATATTTCAATAATGCACCCCTGGAATGCACCTGTGTCTGTTGAGCCTTGGACCTCCAGACACTGATTGCAGTTTCTTCTCTTACTTTTTCCAAACCCTGCTTTTTGTTCACAATTAGCCCTTTGGACTCGGGGGCTTCCAGTTCATCTTCTTCCTGTGGACCTTTTTCCACACTGCCTGTGAGGTAGCCAGTGAGATGCATAGCACATAAGTCTTCTGTCACCAACACACTTTTTTTGCATGTTGGCCAATGTTCTTTTCTCAGTCTTGGGTCCAGGATCTGGTCAGGGTGGTCACTTTTCTCCATAACAGACTGTACTTTTCAGTTGGACTCTTTCCCTGTTTCCAAGTGCCAAGAAATTGTAAGAGGTTAATTTTTTCCCCGCTTTATTGATAAATGATGGTGGGGTACAGAGTAACACAGCATTGAGTTTTTTTTTTCTGTTATGCAACTATTATATCACTTTTGGCTACACTTTTATCAACTTATAAGGATTATGGAGCCCTATGACTAATATGTGGGCTGGGATTTAGCTCAGTGGGTAGAGTGCTGCGCTGCAGTCTCTGAGGCCCCGAGTTCAATTCCCAGCACCGCAAAAATGGGAGAAGGGCCTGGCAATCCACTCCCAAGGCAATCCCGAAGCAGTAAGCCATTGAAAACCCTATGAGGGTCTCTATGAGTCGGATATCGACTCGACGGCACCTAACAACAACAACAACATGACTAATATGTAGTAAAACTCAAATGAATATTTGGGTTATGTTCCCTTATTTTTCCAATGTACTCATGAAGTCGTGTTGTTTACATTGAGATCGTCCTCTCCCCCTTTATCTAAGAGGTTAATTTTGACAAATCATTTACAACTCTATAGTAGGTCTGCCAAAGTAGACCACTGACTTTCCACTTCTCAGAGCCCACTTGGGAAAATAGTGATGGTGACAGATGAGGCCAAGCTGTGGGAAGACAAGGATGGGACAGGCATAATAGCACTTCATTTGTTCTGGTCTCACACAGCACCATTAGGCTTTCCTGTGGGCTTTTCCCTTTTTTGTCCACTGTTCCGCAGGCCTTGAACTGACTGTCCCTCCCAGTTTCTTCCAACTGTGTTAGAAGCAGTGTTATCAGAAATTCATTCTGGCCAGGCACCGTCGCATATGCCTGTGCCAGCAACTGAGGAGGCTGAGGCAGGAGGATTGCAAGTTTGAGACCACAGGCAGTCTGTGCAACTTAGTAAGACCCTGTCTCAAAATAAAGAAAAAGGGACAAGGGACGTGGCTCATTGGTGGAGCCTTTGCCTAGCACGCTTGAGGTCCTGGATTCAAACCCAGTACTGCCAAAAATGGGGAGGGGGGGTAGAAAGAAAGAAAATAAAAACAAAAAAAGGAAAATCATTCTGTGTTCTTCATCTTTCCCTGACCAGAAATGTTTGCAGCGCAAGGAAATTCCTGTCCCCAAGGGCTTTCTGACTTCCTCCTTCTGGCGTTCCTGAGGTCACTCGTCACCCACCATATCCATTATCTCGCAGAGGGGCAGTAATAAAGCAACTGAAAACAGCTGTATTTGGAGGAAGTCGTGTCAGATTTGGGTATTTGTCAACGTATGTTTTTATATATTTGTGCCATGTGACTGGAAGCTTTTCGTGTGTCAGAAAACCTTGGTGGTCCATTAGCAGATTTGGTACCTCCTAAAGATGTCCATGTGAAAGAGTAAGTGGAACTAGGCTCTCTTATTTTTACAAAAGTTAGGAGTATTTAGCACTTGGTCAAATCCTTTATTTCCTTTGTCTCTAGTATCTTCCAAGAAGTTGGTGATACCTTGATCATTTCACTTTGAGCAAGGCTCAGCCCACCATTTTCACTCCTACCCGCAACCCCACCCCTGCTCAGATGAATTTACACAAAGAAAAAGACTCCTAAGATCTCCTTTAAAGTATCATTTAATGATTGAGGCCAGATCGTTCCGTGCAAGTCTGGGTCATGGTACTTTTGCCTTTCTCAGCTTGTGAAGTAGTTCTGAGAGCAGAGGACTTGTGTGACACAGGCAGGGACTGAGTCTCAGAGCCCATCAGGGCAGCAGGGTGTCTGCACTAAGACTGGACACATCTCGGTATGGAGCATTCTTTGTCCTCTTTGGAGTTTGGTTCCTGAATGGCTAGGGGTGCGCACCAGAGTTAGGTGCCCTTTTTTTTTTTTTTTTCAGTCCGAATTAAGGTGGGCTGAGATGTGGCTTGCAACATTATATATGAGCTGCACGTCCGTAAGCAACAAATTGGGATTAAATCAAGATGTTCTGGAAGAATTGAGAAGTGCTATATAATTTTTTACATGTTTTGAGTAATGAATGATGATTAATTTGCCTGACTAACCCTATCCAAATGAAAGTTGAGATTTGTTTTATGCAAGGACTGTTTCGCTTTTATACTGCAGAGGCAGCGGCCACGGATCTATTACTCCCCATGCTAAATGTCTTGTAGGGGTGCATGTTCACTTGGCACTTTGAGTGGCTTGAAGCAATCCATTCCATGAATTGTTAACAACAGTGCCAAAAAAATAAGTAATAAAGTTCGATTTTTAAAAAACTGATTGCTGCTATATATTTGATTCAGTATGACCAATTTCCTGAATTATGAGCTATGTAAATCATTAGGGGCATGGTAGTATATAAGATTAGGTGTAGAGTGATAGGTGTTTCTTCCTTTTTTGTCTTCTTGACCTTCACCTGGAGAAAGCTGCTTATTTTGTGTCATTCCTTTTTTGGAATTGTAAACCAATAACACTCTATTTTATCTAGCAAGAGATGTGAGGGGCTGGAAGCTTAGCCCAGTGGTAGAGCACTTGCCTAGCATAGGTGAGGACTTGGGTTTGATCCCCAGCACCCCCTCCAAAAAAAAGAGAAGTGAAAGTATTCAACTCTGTTCATGTAGACACATTGGAGTGAACCTGGGAGGAGTCAGGAGACCTGGGCTCCCTTTGCTTTTACATTTTCATGGCCCTACACAGTGCATTTACCCTCTCTGAGCCTCAGTATTCCCACCTGCAAAACAAAAGAATTGGACTTCACCCATGGAGACACCCAACAGCCTGGAATCCTCACAGTCAGTGGCCATTTGTTCTTCTCTTTACCTGAGCCTTACACAGGACATTGTTTTCCATATGCTATGTCCGGGAGCAGGTTGGGAAGCCCTGCCTATAGGATGAGAGGGGTGTTGAGTGGTTGAGCTTAGCCCTGGTCAGTTAGCAGATATCAAAAAGGCATCCCTTCCTCCTGGATACCCCTGTCGTCTGCTGGAAGATGTGCCTTTCAGTAACTGAAAATCTGTGGTGCTGGGAGTTGAAAGGTGCCCACCTGAGTGGTCAGCTCACGTTTTGTTCAGCCATTAAGAGGAGTTCTAATGGAGCTCTGGAATCCTCTGCCATAGCATTTTTGCTTTATGTCTCTATACATGGGGTTTGGTAGAAGACCATATGTGGAGAAATTCCCCTGTCAAAATGTGAAGCCAGGACACTGGTGCATGCCCATAATGCCAGCACTCAGGAAGCAGAGGCAGGAGGATTACGAGTTCCAGGCCAGCCTGGGCTACAAAGTGAGACCTTGTCTCAAAAAAAGGAAATAGCTCGGCAATGTGCCACAAGCATGCAATCACAGGTACTTGGGAAGCTGAGGCAGGAGGATCACAGGTTCGAGGCCAGAGGCAGCCTGCACAACTTAGAGAGACTGGGCAGGGGACTGGGAGTGCAGCCCGTTGGTAGAGCACTTGCCTACCTTGTGCAAAACACTGGGTTCAACCCCCTAGTACAATAATAAATAAATAAATAAATAAATAAAGGGAATGAATGAATGAAAGCAGGCCTGGTGGTGTGCACCTGTAGTTCAAGCTACTTGGGAGGCTGAGGACTACTGAAGCCCAGGAGTTTGGGGCCAGCCTCGGAAACACAACAATACCTCACCTCTTTTTCTTGTTGTCATTTCCTTTTTTGAGATGGGGTCTTATTAGATAGCCTAGGTTGCCATCAAATTTGCCATCTTCCTGCCTCAGCCTCCTGAGTGCTGGGATTACAGGCTTGTACCACCAAACCTAGAAAGCCTTCATCTCTTAAAAAGAAAAAAGAAGGAAATATGAAAAGTCACATGGACTTGGAGCTCGGTGCTACAGCATGTGCTTGGCATGTATGAGGCCCTGGGTTTAATTTCCAGAACTGAAAAAAAAAAAAAAAAATCACTGCAAAAGATGTTAAGGTTTCTCTTATTTATTTATATTATTTTTTCATTCGTGGTCTCACTGAGTAGCCCAGGGTGGCTTTGAACTCATGATCCTCCTGCCTCATTGTCACCAGTGCTGGGATTAGTCATGTGCCACCATGCCTGGTTTAGGGGCGGTTTCACCTCAAATTTTTAGCACTAGAAAGTACCTCTTATAGTATTTAAATATTCCTTCTCTAGCTACGGTTAGTGGTGTTCAGGTAGTCATTTGATGCTGGTATTCCTGATGGATTCTCGAAGGTAAACCAAGAAAGGAGAGCCTTAGGAGGCCAGGTTTTTGATACCACTGATAGTGTTGCCTCAGAGATCATGATCGATGTAGGTCCACATGGGTAGTAGCATCGGATTCCTTACCTTAGAACGCTAAGGGCTGCGTTTACTTTTCAACTCAAGGACTCACTCGTCTGCTTGCTTCCTTTCCAGCTTGACCTCATTTCTTAGGCTGAGGGCCCACATTTTTTGTCACATCTTTGTCCCGTATCATCTTAAAGCAAATTAGATGATGCATTTAAAATTCCAATAGACTAGAAACTCTGTACAACTATTGTATAGAAGAATGGAGTTGCTCGGGGGATTTCTCTCTGGCATGGCTCTCCCCTCCTCAAGCTTTCTGTGATGATAGCAGTGACATAATTAGCTTTAGATATCTCTACCTCGGGCTGGGATTTAGCTCAGTTGGTGGAGCGCTGTGCTACAGTCTCTGAGGTCCCGAGTTCAATTCCCAGCACCGCAAAAATGGGAGAAGGGCCTGGCAATCCACTCCCAAGGCAATCCCAAAACAGTCAGCCACTGAAAACCCTATGAGGGTCGCTATGAGTTGGATACTGACTCGACGGCACCTAACAACAACAACAACAACATCTCTACCTCAGTGCCAAGACAACCAAAAGGTCAAAGAGCCCCAGAACTTCTTACAGGTACTTATCACACCTGGCTGTTCCCTTTTTTCTCTCCCACCCAATGAGTTCCTGATAATAGAGGCCCTGTGGACCTACAGAAAGCAAATGAGAACTGTGGGTTTCTAGCTATGTGGTTCATGATTTATCTAGTATACAGCCAGGCTCCATTTATTAAAAATACCAGTTTATACACGTTGATGCACTCCTGGGTTGGAACCTGCACCAGAGGAAAAGATTGTTCTGTATGTTTGTTTTTCATATAAAGGACATTGGGACAGTGGTAAAATTTGTATAAGGTCTGTGTATTAGATGATAATATGTCAACATTAATTTCTTGAATTGACAAGAAAATACATACTGAGATAAAAGGGAAGGACACTCGGCAATTTATTTTCAAATTATTTGGAGGGGTTGAATAAATATATATACACATGTATACATGTGTATATGTGTGCGTGTGTGTGTGTGTGTGTGTATACATATGGGGCTGGGATTTAGCTCAGTTGGTAGACCACCGCTCTGCAATCTCTGAGGTCCCAAGTTCAATTCCCAGCACCGCAAACATGGGAGAAGGAAGTGGCAATCCACTCCCAAGGCATTGGGAGTGGATTGAAAAGCCTATAAGGGTCACTATGAGTCAGACATGACTCGACAGCACCTAACAACAACACATACACATATCATATATACATATAGGAATATGTGTGCTTATATATGTATGTTGTTGTTAGGTGCCATTGAGTTGGTATCCTGCTCATAGTAACCCTATGTACAACAGGTGAAGCACTATCGTCAGTGTTTCTCTGCTATTTATGGGGTTTTCGATGGCATATATATGTATCTACATGCATAATAATAAAGCAAATGTAGTCAAAGGTTAACAAATTGAGCAATCTGGATAAAAGATATATGATATTTCTTATAACTTTCCTGTAAATATTTAAGTACTTCAAAATTAAATAAAGCCAGGCATGGTGGCACATGCCTGTAATTCCAGCAACACAGGAGGCTGAGATAGGAGGATCTAAGATAAGAGCCAGAGGCAGCCCCTGTCACTTACCAAGATCCTGACTCAAGATAAAAAAGGGGGAGGTTAGGGGTGCCGCTCAGTGGTAAAGTGCTTGCAAAGTATGTGTGAGGCCCCACATTCAGCCCAAAGAAACAAGCAAAATTAAAAGAGATTTATTATGAAGAATTGGTTCATGCAATTGTGGAGACTGGAAGGTCTCATGATCTGCCATCTGTAAAACTCAGTAAAGCTGGAAGTTTGGTTCCAGTCTTGGTCCAAAGGCCTAAGGCCCAGTCAGCTGATGGTGAGCTCCAGGGGCTGGAGCGCACTGGTGTTCCAGCTCGAGCAGGCAGGCAGGAAGCAAAAGGGGCGCATTCCTCTTCCTCTGCCTTTTTGTTCTATTCAGGCCCTCAGCAGATTGATGTTGCTCAGTTGCTCCATCACATTGGATATCCACAGATTCAAATGCTAATCTCCTCTGGAAACATCTTCCCTGACTCACCCACAAATCATGTTTAATCTGAGCACCCCCAGCCCAGTCAAGCTGATATATAAAATTAACCATCACATTCATTATCTTACTCTCTTTACTATATTTATTTCTGAATTCTTCCAAAATTAAAAAAGTTTAGAGTTGGGGCCAGGGCTGTATCTCAGTGGCAGAGCGCTTGCCTAGCTTGTGTGAGGCCCTTGGTTCCATCCTTAGCACTGCAAAAGATAAAAGTTTGGAGATTAAAGAAAAGAAAAAGAACTTTTTGTTTGTTTGTTTTGGTGCCCTAACTACCCCACTTTGAATTGTTACCTTACTAAGAGTTTTCAATGGTCCTAGGGCTGGGGAAGTAGCTTAGTGGTAGAGTGCTTGCCTAGCCTTTTCCAAGGCCCTGAGTTCAATCCCCAGCACTGCCAAAATAAAAAAAGTTTCCAGTGTTTGTCTTACTGACCACAGAACTCCAGATCTGTTCTTGGGACCAGTGTTTCTGGGAACACACTCTTTGAAACACTTCCCTGGTCGTTGTTGTTGTTGTTAGGTGACGTTGAGTGTAGTCTGATTGATAGTGACCCTCATAGGGTTTTCAATGGCAGATTGTTTTGGGATTGCCTTGGAAGTGGATTGCTACATCCTTCTCCCGTTTTTGCGGTGCTGGGAATTGAACCCGGGACCTCAGAGACTGCAGAGCAGTGCTCTACCAACTGAGCTAAATCCCAGCCCTCCCTAGTCATTAGGGTGGTCAAGAAGTATCATGGAGGTATGTGATCTAAATACTTAAAAACTGTCTTAAAAACTATACAGACACTTTAAAAAAGAGTTTTAGAAAGTCCAAAGTGCTTTTATTCTGGATACCCATTATGAATGCTCTAGCTGGGAAAAAATGTGAAAAAAGCACAGAGTTGGAAAGGTAAGTAACATCTTTTGGACTGTTCTCAGATTTTAAAAATTTATTTATTTCGCTGTGCTGGGGAGTTGAACCCAGGGTCTCACACATGCTTTTTGTAAGCTCTCAACCACTGAGTTGTACCCCCAGCTCATTTTTCACTTTGTATTTTAAGACAGGGTCTCACTAAGTTACGCAGGCTGCTTCTGGCCTCAAACTTGCAATCCTCCTGCCTCAGCCTCCCAGGTCACTGGGATTAAAGGTGTGCACCACCGCACTGGGCTTATTTATCTATTTATGTTGGGGACTGAACCTACTTCCTCACACATGCTAGGCACAGTCCTTATACCTTTCACATTCCTAACAAGTGCTGTGTATTGGAAGTGGCTAAGTCTAGGTGGGTGGAGAAAAGCAGTAGGAAATCATGCTGTTGAAAGGTGAATTGGTACAAGGTTACAGCAGCTCTGGAATGTCTGCTTAAACATTGTGGGCTATCCTGTAATGAATAGATAGCTACTATTGTTTTAGAGTTTTTTGAGAAGGTTTAACTTGGTTTGTGAAACTAATTTTGTCCAGGTGTTTAAGGTGAGCGGGAGGGATGAGGACTGATCCAGCCCACTGGCAGTTATCACAGGTTCCAGAGGGCAGATAACTGGAGCAGGGTCAGGACTGGGATTAGGGTAGGCAAAGGAGGAGCTTGCTTCTCTGCTGTCACCTAGAGTCCTTTTAAGCAAGCAGCCATACTCCCAGCAGCCATTAGGCCTTTCCTGCAATGTGGTGCTTGATCTCAGAAGCAATCCCCTGTGCTTTGCTTTTCAATTGTGGACATACATAGATATATATATATCACAAAAGTAGAATCATTTTAAGTGTAGTTTTGTGGCATTAAGCACATCCACAATGTTGTGCATCCAGCGCCTGTCTCCAGAAGTGTTCATCATTCTAAATGGAACCCGTACTCATGAAACAATGACACCCCCAGCCCCTGGTAACCACTATTTTACTTTGTCTCTATGAATCGTATAATATTATTGTCCTTCTGTGTCTGGCTTACTTCACTTAGCATAACACCCTCAAGGTTCATCCAGTCGCTGTGTTTGGAAGATCTGTGTGATTGCCTGTCAACTCCCACACCACAGAATGTCATCTGGGAAGAGGTGTCATCTATTGCCAGTGTTACTCTACACAATCAACTCCTTTACATGGAGGAAAAATGGTGCAAGGGCTTGCCTTTGAACATTGCAGGGGGTGTGCATTGGGGGGTGGAGAGACTCTCCCAGGGAAAGTGGGCAAATGACTTTCAATGGCTGGAACATGTGAAAACATCATTACAGTAAGTGTTTCCCAACAGTTGCCCTTTTGAACTTGAGAAGGTATTAGGGCTACCTGGGTGCTTAAGCCTAGGGTGCATCTTAAGCTGGTAGAGGGCTGCTGGAACTAGAAGGAGCTTAGAATTCAGTCTTACCCTCTGCTTTTCAGGAGAGCCGAAGAGATGTGATCAAGAACAGGCTGCTGAATGATTATAGAGCTGTCACACTGTCCTGTGCTTTTCTGGTTTGTCCTGAATTTTCTTAGAAAACTAAGGTTATTGTCTGCTTTGTCCTGTGGCCTGTGCTGAAATTGGTGGGAAGGAGGGAGACAACAGAACACATGAAGAGTCTTTTTAATGCCTCCTTTCTAGTGCCAAATGCAGGATAGGGCGGGTATGTTAGTGGGAGCCTGAGAGGGCTGGGGATACTGTTTCTTGGCCACACTTCAAATCAGATAAAGGAGCAACAAATAAGATTTTAGTTTCTATATCAAAACAGAGCTCTCTCTCTCCGGTCTCCAATTTGTTTTCCATCTGGCAAAGGCAATAAAACCTCTGTTTCACTATGGGGCCAGGGTGAAAAGGACTGAAAAGAAAAACAGCCCTGGGCCCCACCCATGCTTCGCTGGAGCAGAAGGTCTTGGAAACTTTGGAGAGCTACGATTGCCTTAGCCATTTTGTACTCAGGGTTGAATATATGATTAAAAATTTTGCTGCTGCTGGCTGGAGGAAGAGGCCATGGATGCCATCAGCCGTTTCCAGATAGGCACACCCCAGCGAGGAGTTACCAGGCCCTGTTTTCTCTGCACAGAAGATTGCAGGAAATGCCTCTCCGTTCCAACGTTTTTTCCTCCAGATTCTATAAAGCTGCTTCTGGGGTGTGGCCACTCCTTTTCTTCTCTCTTCACTTCAACGGAGAGGGAATCGGGGAAATTTTCCCTTACTATCATGGCTACACTAGGTTCAGCCTAGAAACCAGATTGCAGATCCCAGGCCCAGGAAAAGAAGCCAAACTGCAGAGGACCAAGAAGCTCAGGGCTGGGCCGGCGCCAAGTTTCTGTGCAACGCCTAGTGCCTTCATATTTATTTAAAGAGGAGGGCTGCTTGGTAACCAGTAGGCGGTGAGGCCTTCCTGAGCTGCAGAACTCTCAGTCTGCCTGACTGCACAGGCATGAGCTGGGTGCTACTCCCAATGGCTGTGGCCCAGCTGTCGCCCGAATGGAGGAAGGGAAAAGGCTTAGGGTGTGGGTGTGTGTGTTTTCTGGCCGCACAATTTAGAGACAAAACTGTAAGGACTAGAAGTTTCAGGAATCTTCTCTTTCTCTTCTCAGAATGCCAGCATACGCCTGCATCACAGTGCCTTCTCCCACTGGAAGGCAATAGTTCTAACTGCTTGGGTTCAAATCCTAGCTTTTCTGATTGCTACCTGCCTGACCTGGGGTGAGACACCTAGCTTCGATGTCAGGGTACTCATTTGTAAAATGGGGGGGGGGGGGAATCTACCTTGTAAAATTAGTGCAAAGATTAAAAACCTAAAAATGGCCGGGTAGAGCGGTGTGTGCCTGTAATCCCAGCAACTCGAAAGCCTGCATAGAGACCTTGTCTCAAAATGAAAAGTAAACAATGGGCTGGAGGTGCAGCTCAGTTGTAGAGCACTTGCAAAGCATGTCTGAGACCCTGGGTTCAACCCCCCAGTAGCGGGAAGAAAAACCTAAAAAACAAAAAACTAAAAAGGTAAAACGCGAAAAAAGAAATACTTAGCATAGTGCCCGGTACACAGGAAAGTTCAATTAATTGTGGGACAAGGTACCTGAATGTTTTGTTTATGAAATGGGTCTCATGCACCCCTATTCCACTGGAGACTGATGAGAACGCTTTTGCTGTAATAATATAAGAAATTATTCTCTAAATCCTCAAAGGACAACCTTAGGTCCCAAACTAGTCTTTATTTTTTCTGATCGGGATTTGGGCTTTTTCTTACCACCTCCTCAAACACGGAGCCCCAAATCATCCTCGTTTTCTTGTCCCCAGCCCCCACCAGGGCAGGCCGACCTGGATCCCCAGCGCCTGTTTCCTCCTGGGAAAGTGGGCAGGAAGAGCAGCATTCGGGTGATCTCACCCATACAGACTGGGCGTTTTTCCGGCCGGGGCGCGCAGCATCCCCAGCCAGACTGCAGCGACGGCCCGTGCCCCGCCCTTCGCCGCAGTCCTGGAAGGGCTCCCAAGGGCGGAGGGGTGCTGTGCAGATTCTCCGCAAGACTGGCGGGGAGGGACAGGACTGCAGGTCCCAAGTTGCGGCGAGGGAGGTGCGCCGCCAGGGCGGAGGCAGCGACTCCACTGCATCACCACCCCTCACCCCTCACCCCTCGCGCGCGCCCTAGTTCCCCATCCGCCCACCGCCCTTTCCTCCCTCGCCTCTTCCCCTACGCCACGGCTTCGGCTCCTTCCGGGAGCTTTCGGCACTTTCCGCTGGGTGGCCGGGCGGTGAGGCCGCGGGAGCTCCGCCCCCTCGGCGCTGCCGGCGCGCTCCCCCGCCCCTCGAGCCGCGCTGAGGCGCTTCCCCTGCGCTCGCGCCCGCGCCGCCGCGGGGGCGCGCGTGGCCGCCTATAAAAGAGGCGAGGCGCGCGCGCCGACGCCACTACCCGCTGCGGCGCGAGCGACGCGGAGCGGAGGCCGCAGCGGCGCATCCGTCCCTCAGCCACCCTCAGCCCGGGGCGCCCGCGCCCCTTTACCCCAGGAGACGGTGAGGCGGGCCGCAGGCGAGCTCCGGGCGGGAGCGGGGGCCGGGGCCGGGGCCGGGGCCGTCCACCCGGGCGGGAGCAGGCAGCTCCCGGGCGAGGCGGGGCCGGCGCGCGGACAGGTGAGCCGGGCGGGCCTCCCCGCCCCCTCCTGTCGGCCACAGAGCCGGGCTCGCCGGCCGCTGCCGCCTTTGTGGCGCGTGGGCTGCGGGGAGCTGCGGGGCCGCGGCCAGGCGCCGGCGCTGGAATGTCATTGCCGAGACGGGGGTGGAGGGGGCGCTGGCCGCGGGTCCCCCCAGCCGCCGCAGCCCCGCCCTGCCCCTCCGCCTGCGGCAGGTGGGTGGGGGGCGCCTCGTCCCTGCGGAGCGCCCCACGCGCACCGCCCCCGGGCCCTTGGTTCAGTGGGCACCGACGTCTGCAGCCCGTTTTCCCCAATCAGCATGAGCAATGCCCGGCACCCGTGAAGGAGGGGAGCCCAGCGCCTCTGAAATGCTCCTTGACCTTAATTTCATCCTAGGTGGCCGTTCTCGGCCCTCTCTCTAGCCGCAGAAAGGTCCGAGGGTGGCCGACTCCTTTTCTTGCCTTATAATAAACATTTCTGCTGCCTCCAGTTGTGATCTGCTTGTAAATAATAGGTAGATGCGGCTCTTGCTTGGCGTGAGATCCATATCAGATAACTTAATAGCTTAGAGTTCTTTGTGTATGAGAGACTGGGTCTTTTAAGTCAGGGCAGTATATGAATTGTCAGAAATCCTAAAACCAAGCCAGTGTGGAATGAAAGAGCAGTCTTTTGTTTGCAAGCTGTCTGTGCGAACTTGCTTAGACGCTTCCCAAAGAAAATTGCTTTTAAAAGTCTCAGCTATTAAAATATATTTGAAATAAAGGGCTTTTTAAGGTTGAATATGTTTAAATGAAAGGCATGAATAGCCCAGAGAGCTGACTTGAACTGCTGCAATTTCTCCTTGTCAGATCTTTTTATTTTGATTTATTTATTTTTTCTTTATTTTCTGAGGCAGGATCTCAGTGGGTAGCCCTGGCTGGCCTCGAATGTGAGATCCTCCTGCCTCAGCCTCTCAAGTAATCAGATCTTTTTTTTTTTTTTTTTTTAATTGAGATAGGGTTTCACTTTGTAACCCAGGCTGGCATGGAACTCCGCTGTGTAGACCAGGCTGGCTTCAAACTCATGATCCTCTTGCCTCAGTCCTTGGAATGATAGGATTATAGGAATGCAGCACCACGCCCAGCTGCTCAGATCTTTTTTTATATAACAGATACTAAAACATTTAGGTCCTTTGTTCTATCTTCATGGCATTTTAGAAAAACTTACTATGTTGGCTGTCAGGGAAGAATAGACAGAGACCATATGAAGTATTTTCGTAATGTGTTGAGAAATTGCGTAGTCATAGCAATTGGACTGAAGTAAAGCAGAATATATCAAAGATGGAAGCATGGGGGTGTCTTGCAGCCAGGAAAGAAAATCTTAAGAATAGCAACAGAACATTCAGCAGTATGAAGCCATTGAGCCGAGTTTCCCCCTCCTCAGACCAGTCATTTATGGTCCCTTTCATTCCAGCTAATGTCTTAGATTTTAAAAGGTCAAATTAAAGTCAAAGTTTAAAAAATGTGCTGCAAGGGGAAAAAATGTGCTGCAGTGAGGGCCTCTGCAGGAAATTAACAATAAGCCTTTTTTAGTAACTGGGCCAATAATTACTCAAAGGGACCCTCAAAGTATGTTAACTGTTATCCAGGGACCTAGGTGGAAAGAACCAGGAGGATTTGCCCCATACCGGACAAGTGTGAAGCAGTTCATATGGTAAAACCATCAGTCAGCTTAGTAATTTATTCTTGTGTGTGCTGTTCCCCTAAACCCCATCCTTTTATTTTATTTTATTTTTTAAAGAGAGAGGTTCTCACTTTGTTGCCCAGGTTGGCCTCAAACTCCTGGGCTCATGAGATCCTGCTGCAGTCTCCCAAGTAGCTGGAACTGCAGGCTGGAGCCACCACAACCAGCTGTTCTCTGATATGCCCAAGATCTTGGCAGCATGCTTAGTAGTAGTAATCTAATAATTGGAGAAATCCCATGTCATGGGCTCCAGTGTAAGCCTGTCAAGCGATCTGATGAACTTATGGGGGGAGAGCTGTTTCTCTGGGTTAGAATTTCCTGTACTTTTCCTTCCCTGCCTTCCTCCCAAAGGGTGGGGCCACTGCAGATCCTGAGAAGTGGATCTCAGGAATAGCATCCCAGGTTCCATCTTTACTGAACCTGCCCTGAGGAAGAAGGTCTGAGGGCAGCCTGCCTGACAGTCCTCCACCAGTTATATACCAGGGTCCTTTGCAGCCTTCAGCTGTGGCTTTATAGAAGAATGCAGTGCCCTGGTGGCAAATGCTGACTCTAGGAATGCGGAGGAGGACTGCGTAGCTGGTCACTTGGGACCAGTTGACTGGAACAGCTGTGCAGTCAACCATCACCTCTCTCCCATCTCTTTTGCATATTCCTCTTAATACCAGTTTTGAACAGGAAATTATATTTTCTAAAGGAAGTGTACCAGCAAACTAGGCGTAAGTTGGATCCTTTATAGCTTGAGTTGTTTCTTACTCTGATGATTTCATGAAATTGCTCTCCTGTATTCCTGAATAGAAGGGATTTTAGGAATTATCTGTTCCTGGGATTCTCTATTGATCAGAATGTGGATGGGGAGGCATATTTAGTTTTAAAAGTAGGGTCAGTGTTAAAACTTCAACACTTAGGGAAACTGAGGCCCATAAGAGGGTGTGACTAGATGATAGTAACTGCCAAGACCTAGAAACCTTGGTCCATTTCCTGCATTTTAAATCCCTAGTCGGATTTAGACAGTGTATGGAATATCAAAGAGAAGGTGCTGGGAAAATATCTGAAATTTGTTTTTCACGTATGTTCATATATTTTTACAGATGTTTTCTTCATTTTGAAGCGATTCTGTTCCGATTGCCTTTAGACGCTTGTTGTCTTGCTCTTCCCCCTCCCTCTTTAGACTCCACATTCCTCCATCATGTTGTCATCGTTTCGTAAACGCAGAGTCCAGGTATTTGACCAGCATGCAGAAAACGTGTTGCCTTTTGGATTTGCCTGGCTTGCAGTGAAGACACATTTGTGTCAGAGGTTGAATGATCCAAAGAGAGGGGGGATAAAGCCCTGCCTGCATGACCTTTCTGCTAAATGGAAAGGTTGGTTAGGGTTTGTTTGGGGTTTCTGGTATTATTACATGATCAGAAATCTTATTTACCCTAAATTTTCCAAAGCCACCTGTTTTTCTAGCTTCCTGTCTCTTTAAGGCATGAATATCTTAATTTCTACCGCCATCCTGATGTTTGCATGTAGTGTTTGCTGATTTTTTTTTTTTTTTTTGATGGCTTCTTGGTTCTTAAGAACCAAGGAATGAAGGAGATTATCTTAGGTATTTGGAAGTTACTACCTAAAAACATGTCATATAAATAGTATTTTTTACATTTGACAGATATTATAAACTTGGGTTTGTTTCCTCTTCCATTGAGTTATTTCTTCTGCCATAATGCCTGTAATGAATTGGAGCTTATATTTTCTTGCTGGGGGGAAAAAAACCTCTCTATATATTTGTTTCATATATATATGGTTTTTGAGGACTAAAACTGGACTTTTTCTAAAATGGAAAACAATTCTTAAAATTATTATCTTGCTATCCTAAAGTGAGAAATAAAAAAACTTTGGAAATTTCTGATACTTATAGGTGATAAATCCAAGGCAGGCCCTTTTATAAATCAGACCAGTTAATTAATTATTTGAGGTTTATAAAAATGGGCCACATTTTAACCTTTTCCTCTTTTAAATCTTAGTAACAATGTGTTGCACTTAAATACCTTTCATCTGAATTTTACAGGTTAACAGGTAAGTAGCTGCAAGATAGTATTTGGGAAGCATTCAGAAGTAAGTTTTTTCAGCGTTGCTCTGCGTTTCTGGATTTTGATGTAATACCATCTGAATCTTTTGCTTTCTTAAAGCTAAGCCTCTGCTCCCCTCTGCAGAATTGCGCTAACAAGTTGAAATTAATTAATCATTTTGAAGGCTGACACGCAGATCTACAAACCTGATTGGAATGTGGTTTTAAGCAAAAATACTTGTTGTTTTTATTCATGGTGTTGAAAGTCTCACTTTATTATTTACCTCTCTGCTTACCCTCAGATCTGCCACTAAAATCTGCATAAGCTGGTTTTGAGTTAATCTGTTTGATCTGAGAATCAATTGTTGTTACAGTTTTATGGGTGCTAACCAAACCTGTGGTGGTTTTTTCCTCAGAGGAGCCCTTCTTTATCCATGGATGTAGTTCTCTTGCTTTGCAAATCTAAAATTTGGTAATAGGCGGTCTGGTCTTCCTAAGCCATAGGAAAAAAGGTATTGTCAGTTCTGCACATTTGGGCTCTGACTAAGCAACAAAAACAAAACTCATGGATGGTGTCTGACCTTTTGCTTTGGGTGATGTTTATGAATTTTTCCATAGAGCCAATTGATCCATTTTGTTTCTTTGAATTCCTAAAATTCCATTGCTTGCAAAACAATATAGATCTTATCCCGCCTGAAAACCGGCATTCATTTTGTGGTATTCCAAATACCCCTGACCTCCAGCACATTTAGCTTGCTGAAAGAATGAAAATCCCAATGCTTTTCTTTTGCCTCCTTTAGGTTTCCGTAGAGAAACTGTGTTTGCCAAATTCTCCCACTCTCTAAGATGTGTGAGAGGGTGTCCTAAACTATTCACTGCAGGTGCCAAGCTTACAGAGTCCAAAGCATTTGACCTTTGGTTTGAAAATGTTTGTATCTGGAATCTGTTCTGTTGCTTAACATAATGTGATTCCCATCCACTACTTCTTTCTGCTCCCCACTGTAGATGTATCCTCTTGTATAGTGGTATATAGCTTTACAGATTAGATGAAGGCATTTTAAAAATCCTTTAGTATTAAGGACTGCCTCACACAACTGTCTCTTGGCATTCGGCAGAAAGACAAAGTTACTCTTGTCTAGCCTCTTTTGTAGGAGTCCATTTCAGTTGATAAGGTGTATAAATTTGTGTTGGTTATGAAAAATCATTTTTTTTTTTGAACAATACTAAGGGGTTGAACCCAAGGCCTTGAGAATGCTAGGCAAGTGCTCTATCACTGAGCTGCACCCTCAGCCCCTTTCTCATTTTTTATTTTGAGACAGGATCTCACTAAATTGCACAGGCTGCCTCTGGCCTCGAACTTGCGGTCCCCTTGCCTCAGCCTCCCTAGTTACTGGGATTACAGCTATACGCCATGGCACCCAGCTGAGAAGTCACTCTTAAAAAAAGAAAAAAAGAATCATTTTTAGGCATGTAATGTCTTTGGACTTAGTTAGAAATTTCTAGCTAAACTTCCTGTCTTTAGAATCTGTTCTTCATTCCCGGAGATCTGGCAGTATTGTAAGAATGCTGACAAGTCCTTTTTACTTATTACAATGGACAACATAGTTGTAATTCCTGTTCCATCCTCCTGAGATCAGTTCACCTTACTTGCTGAATGATGCAGCTAACATTTTGACTGCTGCATTGCAGTATTTATAAATAGCCTGCATCTTCAGTCTTCTTTAATATTTCCAAAATGTGGACTTTTCCCTCAGTTACCTTAAATGGGACACTGTCCTTAAACATAGAGAATACACTTAGCACTTTGTTGCCCCTCCTTCCTTCTCTGTGTGTATGGACTTGATTGGCAAAATCAGAGTCAGTTTACTGCTTTGAGATAAGCTGTCATTTGATTGCACTCCTAGAAGTCTCCTCTGTTGTGGTTTTTAGTCAGTTAGTAGAATAGAAAGATAGCTTAGTAAGGCTGGAGACTGTTTTTTAATGGCACATTTCCCGGAATCTTCCTTTTCAGCACTTTAAAGGCATTAATCCCATAAGGCTAGGAACAGCCTGGAACATTCTCTGTGGCGGCCGCCTTATCACACTGCTGCATATTGCCAGGGCAGGGGTGGGGTTCTTGCAGTACGCAGCCTCAGTCATGGTAGGAATATGGTACACACAGGCAGAGTCCCAGAAATTCCAGTAACTCTGACATAATTTGGGGTGAGAGGTTGTAGCACCTTTGGGTGGCAGTAGCTCTTAGCTATATTTCTGACGCTTTTCCTGCATTTAATGTAGTCTGTGAAAATGCCCTTTTTAGGAGTGAAAGGAAACTAGGACTCTTGCAGATAAACTAGACTCAGCTCCATGTCAGCTTAAGAAGAGGACTTGGCTGTTGACTCTCAGTCAGTCTTTCTTGTCTTCCGTAATCACACAAATGAGAAATCTGAATGCTGACTGCAGTGGGAGCACACCGGTGACTTTCAGATGCCCGGCTTCCCAGAGGCAGCCAGTGGTGCTTGGCAGAGCTCCCACCTACTGACGTCAGCTGATCTACTGCAGGAAAGAAAAGTCCATTATTGCCTGACCAAAGCACTTGGTATAGAATTGACTCGTTCTACTTCACTGGGGCAACAAAGAGAGCCTTTTAGGTTGGTTAATTTCAGCAGGGCCTCGCTGGACTGTCTCCCTGGATTGGTAGGGTCAGATTAGCAAGCTGGGTCCAAGAAGGCAGGCTTGCTTAGGTCAAACCTTTTCAGCATTAGGGGGGTTTCCCATGGCCCACTGGAAGAGATTGCTTTTTACTGTGATTTCTTAGATATTTCCATGGCAGCTAAAGGATTTTATTTTATTTTGCTTTTTTGTGGTACTAGGGAGCTGAACCCAGGGCCTTACTCATACTTTGCAAGTGCTCCACCACTGAGCTGCACCTCCAGCCACTTTTTTATTTTATGTTTTGTCTTGAAACAGGGTCTCACTAAGTTATACAGGCTGCCTCTGCCTCCTGAGTTGCTGGGATTATAGGCATGTACCACCACATTTTAGTTACATAGCAGCTAAAGGGTTTTAGAAATTCATTGATGGACGCAGTGGCACACACCTATAATCCCAGCGGCATGGGAGACAGAGTCAGGAGGATCAGAAGTTCGAGACCAGAGGCAGTCTGTGTAATTTAGCAAGACACTGTCTCAAAAAGTTAAAAAGTGGGCTGGGGGTGCAGCTCAGTGGTCCAGCACTTGCAAAGCATGTAAGCGCAAGGCCCTGGGTTCAACCCCCAGTACCACAAAAAGAAAGAAAGAAAGAAAGAAAGAAAGAAAGAAAGAAAGAAAGAAAGAAAGAAATTCATTGAAATGGGGTGGGGATATAGCTCAGTGGTGGTGGACCTACCTAGCATATACAGGACCCTGGGTTCTATCCCTAGCACCACAAAAAAAAGCAGTGGACAGGGAATCTTGTGCCTGAATACAGGACAAATGCCACACCCTTTAATCCTGAAGGCTTAGATGTCTTTTGAGAGTTCAGTGCAGTGTAATTATTATCCCATGCATTTCTATACACTCTCTGGAAATTTTCCTTTTTTATTTATCTATTTTGTGTTCAGGGCCTCTTACATCCTAGGCACATGCTCTACCACTAAGCTGACCCCAAACCCCTTTTTTATTTTATTTTGAGACAGGGTCTTCCTCAGTTGTGCATTTACCTCTGGCCTTGAACTCGTGATCCTCCTGCCTCAGCTTCCCAATTTGCCGGGATTACAGACATGTGTCACAGTGCCCAGCCTAAAAATTTCTTTACAAGAAAATTTTGTAAGCAAACAAACTAGATATGCCATTTTCTTGGGTTTTCCATTTTAATTATTTTCTGAGGGATGAGAACAATGGAAGTATATAAATAATTCTAACCTTCATTGTTTACTAAGTTAGGACTCAGTCTTAAGAAAACAAAAATTAATAACGCTGGGCACGGTGGCGCACGCCTGTAATCCCAGCGGCTCGGGAAGCAGAGGCAGGAGGATCACAACTTTGAGACCAGAGGCAGTCTGCGTAACTTAACGAGACCCTGTCTCAAAAAGTAAAAAAGTGGGCTGGGGGTGCAGCTCAGTGGTCAAGCACTTGCAGAGCATGCAAGCGCGAGGCCCTCGGTTCAACCCCCAGTACCGCAAAAAAAAAAAATAATAATAATTTTGAATATTTAAAAATCATTAATATATCCCTTTCCATCTTTTTTCCCTTCAAAGTGAGGATAGCAGAGATAGTAAAAGAAATTACTGGTTAATATGGCTTTAAATCAGCTGTTGAAAACATGATGGATAGCAGAGAAGCACTGTCAGATATAATGTCTCTTTTGTTCTGTTATATTTAGGGTCTCTGTGAGTTGGACCCGACTTGATGGCACCTAACAACAATGGCTATTAATAAAGAGTATGTTGGAAGCCAGTGTGTTGGTGCATGCCTATAATCCCAGCACTTGGGAGTCTGAGGCAGGAGGATTGTGAGTTTGAAGCCAGTCTGGGCTACATAGGGAGATCCTGGCTCGCTCTTATATGTTAGTCTTGGAACCAGAGGATCCTGGGTCATTTTGGGCTCTGCAACTTGCTTACTAGGTCACCTGTGTCTCCTGACTACTTAATTATAAAGTGATAGCCTGGTGAGGTGGCTCACCTGTAGTCCCAGCAACTCAGGAGGCTGAGGCAGGAGGTTGGCTTGAGCCCTGAAGTTCCAGGCCAGCCTGGAAAATTTAGCGACACCTGTCTCTTAAGAAAAAATAAAATAAAATGATGATAGTTTCTTTATTTCTAAGTTCAGAAAATAGACTCTTTAATGTGAGCCATGTCCTGAGTTCTGTGCTCAGATTTAGAGTGAAGTGCAGTCTTTTGGGGGTTTTGGTGCTAAGGATTGAACCTCAGTTCTGAAGCATGCTGAGCATGTGTTCTGTCACCCAGTGGAGTTCCCGTTGATTCCTTAGGAGCTGTGAGCTCCTTAAAAAGCTTATAGATATGATAGGGGAAAAGTGGTAGGTAAGTACCTGGCCAGATGTGACGGTGCTATAAAGAGTGACAAGGGAGAAAAGAGAGTGGAGACTTCTGATCCAGAAAGACCTCACAGAGGCTTGGGGGGTTTGCTTCAGACTTCAAGAGATGTGTGTGATACTAATTGGTGTCATGGACAGTGAGAGACCATTGTGTTTCCAGCGAGCAGAACATTTGAGCTGGGGAGTGGATGCTGCCCAGGTGAGATGCCACTGGAGGAAACACCAGGAAGTGAATGAGTGAGGTCCTGTTGACTGCAGTAAGCCTGGCTGGCCATGACAGTGATCCTTGTGTGAAACTCGCCTTCTACAAACTGGCCATTGCACTTCCAGGCACAGTGTCAGGCGGAATTCCTGAGCTGGGCGAGGTGGTGCACATCTGCATTCCCAGCACTCAGAAGGCTGAGGCAAGGGGATTGTAAGTTCAAGACCAGCCTGGCCTACATGATGATTTCCTGGCTGACCTGGGCTAAACAGACTGTCTCGAAACAATAACAATAACAACAACAACAATAAAAATAAATAAAATAAAATCCCAAAATCTAACTACTATTGTAATTAAATATTATTACAGAAACTCTGCTCTCAGCAACATTTGGTTTTACAAGGTCACCTCAGTTTGTTTGATTGTTGGTTTGGGTTTTTTGAAACAAGGTCACACCCTGTAGCCCATGCTGGCCTCATATGCCCAGCCCTCCTGCCTCAGTCTCCCAAATGCTGGGATTATAGATGTGCACCACCACACCCAGCTAGTTTTTGGTTTTAAGGAGGTTTGAAGTCTATTTTAAGAGTAGAAGATATTTTTTATGGTCACAGCTACCTACACAGTAGGTAGCTTTGTTTGAGATTCTGACCTGTCCAAGTAAAGAGAGCAGCTGCTTTCTCAGGGGACATGCCAGGTGGTCCATCCTGGATTGGCCATTCAGAGTTATTCATTAGGGTGATACCTAGGAATATAGCTTTAGTCAGCACATTCTTTGTCCACCATTCTTGTTCTGAATCTAGCATTTACCTGGGGTGAATTCCAGTTTTATAATATGGGAAGTGACAGAATCATTATCGAGCCCTCTCCCAGAATTCACCCCAGATGAATTCAGGCTGCTGCACAGCAGCTGCAACACTTCACAGGTACCTGGTCAGTCAATCAACAAGCATTTCCTAATGACCTCTGCATACCAGAAAGCAGGGATGCAAAGATTAGGTCACCCATGCTAATCATACAGTGGGAAGTAGATCCAAATGCTCTGCACAGCTACAGAAAAGTGCGAGTGCCTCTGAGAGGGAGAGGAAGACGGAGCATCAAGTACTGTGTAGTAAGGATGCAGGATCCTGCAGTTTACTCATTTCACTGGAGTGTCAAGGTATAAACGTGTTATCCAGGCAGAGAAAAGATGAAACGTTCTAGGCAAAAGAACCATGTATAAATGGCTGGGGATTTTATAGGGAATCAGGTATTTTAGAGAAGAAAGAATATTTTTGTATGGCAGGAGGGTAGGGGACCAGGTAATAAAGATCCTGCTAAAGAGGTGCATTCTTTCTCTGTCAGGAGGGAACCGTAAAGGTTTGGAGTGACCTGCAAAGAACTTTTCTTTTTATAGTTCAAAAACAAAACAAAAATCAGTAGTGCAACAAAACTGGTGGGTATATGGAGTATAACTTGGAAGGCATGACGGTATGGCTGAAATCACTTCCTGGTGTCTTCCCTGGGAAGATAGTCTCTCCCTTGAAAAGTAGTGCTAGCAGCTGATCAGGAGCACAGGGCTCTCGCCAGGTCTCCCCATGTTGCTACCTCCCCTTGAATGCAGGCAGCTTCCTGGATGACTTCCAGCCCTGAGCCTCGGCCTGTCTCCAGCTCCTTTTCCATTAGCTGTGGCTGGCGATAGGATAGTGGGAAGAGCTTCCAGGTGTTTCCTGGGTAATACAATTTTTGTACCTTTTATGCTTGATAGAACAATAACTGGAAGGGGTCATAAATCCTTGTCTCGCCTGCTTCTTACCAACCCCACAATCCCCTTTGTAGAATGTAATTTTTTTTTTTTTTTTTTGCATTACTGAGGATTGAACCCAGGGCCTCGCACATGCTACGCAAGCTCTCCTCCACTGAGCTTCAAACCCAGCCATTTTCTTATTTCTTATTTTGAAATAGGATCTCACTAAGTTGTCCTGACTGCCTCTGCCCTCAAACTCACTATCCTCCTGCCTTAACTTCCTAGGTCACTGGGATTGTAGGTGTCTACCACCATGCCTGGCTGTAGACTATAATTTCAATGTTGGAAGGGCCTTGAGGCCATGCCATGTTCCCCTGCCATTATTAGCCACTGTAGGAAACTGAGACACAGTAAGGAAGGTGGCTGTGCATGTAAGGTCCTATGTTGCAGACGTAGAAGCTCTTTATCATAAATCTGTTATCTAATTTGCCTCTGTGGTTACTTAATTGGTTAGAGGATAAAATGGCTTTTGTTTGTTTTTTGTTGGGCTGGGGATCAATCCCCAGGGCATAGGCGAGCGCAAGTGCTGGACCACTGCCGAGCTGTACCCCCAGCCTGGCTTGTTCTTGATAAGATCACATAGCTTATTCTGGGGTTCTCACATAAATAGGTCAAGTTCTCTTTTTGGCCTTAAAGTTCAGTGAAACTGCCCAGAAAGCTGGGGGTTTAAAGTTGAGGCAGGTTGAGTACTGCAAGGAAGTTTGCCTGCCCTGTCAGCCTATGTTTGTGGTGACCTCGAAACAGGTTGAACCTCTGTAGCCTTCCTGCTTGCCAAGATCACAGGTAGAAATAAAGGGGGGGTATATCTCTCATACACCCTGTCTCCCACCAAATACACCATGGTTTGGTTTTCTTTAATTGTGCACATTTAGATGAAAGTAGGCTTGTTAATTGCCTAGGCTGTTTGATGGTCTGAAGACTTGTTATTTTATTTTATTTTATTTTATTTTATTTTTTGCAATATTGGGTAGTTGAACTCAAGGCTTCACGCTTGTTTGTTGCAAGCGGTCAACCACTAAGCCATAATCCTAGCCCATTTTTTACTTTGTATTGTGAGACAGGGTCTCACTAACTTATGCAGGCTGCCTCTGGCCTCAAGCCTGCAATCCCCCTGCCGCCGCCTCCCAAATTGCTGGGATTAAAGGCATGCACCACTGTCCTGGCCTGTTATTTTAGAGTCACTGAGAAATCAGCTGCTTTATCTATATAAATTCTGTTGGTCGTTGGTGTTGAGGATTCAGTTACTTCATAATCATTCCTTTCATTGACCAACAGGCTGAGTTCTGGAAAGACAGAGGAAAAAGCTGATTTAAATATGAGTAAATCCATTCTGATCTCCACACAATGAAATGTAGAGATCAGATGAAAGGACTTTTGAATGGGCTTAGCAATTCTCTGAGTACCAATATTGGTGTTGCCTTTGACTCATTAAAACCCTGTAGAATAGTTCTTCCATTCATCTTTAGCATTTGATTCATTGCCACATTGGCTGGGCATCATTTGAGGAGCCCAGATAGGTACAGGGTGTGGGTGTGAATAGATGTTTTTCATAAAGGGAGTCACTGTTCCATCCTTGGAAGGGGCTGCCTTCTCAGTTCATGTGTCTGCTAGGGCTTTCTGGTAATCCTTTCCTTCCTTCACAGAGCCCAGTTCCACTGAGTCTCTCCTGGTGTGTTGTGTTGCTTACCCTAGGGCATTCTGTCTTTTCAGAAAATGGACCCAAGCGGGGTCAAGGTGCTGGAAACAGCGGAGGACATCCAGGAGAGGAGGCAGCAGGTCCTGGATCGATACCATCGCTTCAAGGAGCTCTCAACCTTGAGGCGTCAGAAGCTAGAAGATTCCTATCGATTCCAGTTTTTCCAAAGAGATGCTGAAGAACTGGAGAAATGGATTCAGGAGAAGCTTCAGATTGCATCTGATGAAAATTATAAAGACCCAACCAACTTGCAGGTGCATCTGATCTCTCTGAGATTCCTGCTAAAATTCAAGGGCCTAAATGTTACTGACCAAAATCAGACAAAGAGACTGGGTAGCAAGATCAGACACATAAGGGAGGACTAATTCTGTTCTGAAAAGCCCCTAGAATATTAGTCTGGGAGAATTGAATTCTTTCTTTGTCAGAAGGGAGCCATAAGTTTTGGAGTGATGTGATATCTTTTTTGCATGCTATAAACTTGATTCTCAAACTACTGCCTGAAACCACTGGTGACCCTTAAACTTTTTTTTTCTTTTCCTCAATATTGGTGGGTTGAACCCAGGGCTTCACACCTACTAGCAAGTGTTCTACCACTGTACCCCTAGCCCTCTCCTTCATTCCTTTCTTCCTTCCTTCCTCCTTCCCTCCCTCTCTTTTATTTCTTTTTTTATTTTTTTTGGAGACAAGGTCTTGTTAAATAGTCCAGGTGGCCTCGGGCCTCAAACTCGCAGTCTTCGGGCCTCAGCCTCCCGTGTTGCTGGGATTACAGGCACCTGGCAACTCGTAAACATTTTCCAGGAATGATCTGAGTTACTGTCTTATACTGTGTGTTTTTGAGAAAGTCATGCTAACAATGTGTTGCTGGCAGACATTCATAGTTATGAATCCCTTAAAAAAAATTGTGTTGGTAGCAAGTGGAATAGTAGTTGGGCCCATGCATTCCTTAACTGCACCAAAGTAGTGTAAGAAGAGAGAGTGATAAGCAGTCCTTCTTCTGCAGGCCTCTTCCCTACTCATTTCTTGATGAAAAAGAGGTATTGAGAGAATTGGAGTGTGGCTTCTAAAGTAGGCAGAACAAAGAGTCATGTATGAGTATAAGTGGTTTATTCAAGGGTAAACACTGCATGCTAAGAAGACTGTCAGTATGGTCCTGTGTTTCTAGAAGGGATTGGAGGTCCACAGAAAGGCTTATTTTTTGGTAGATAGTAAAATTTAAGATACTCTGTAGGATCTTCCATCTGCAAAGTTGTAGGTCCTCACTGGCCAAGCTTCTTGTGGGCCTTGGGGCTGCAGTCTGCGTGTATCTGAGTGGTTGACTGGGTGGAGAATGGTCCAGATGCTGACGGATGCCTCCCTAACTAGAGGAAGTGGGATTGAGGAGTTGGGTGCTCTGGGGTGGGAATGAGTGGAGTGGCGGTTGGTGGCATCTGTGGCTCACATTGTTTCTGCCCCCAGGGAAAGCTCCAGAAGCACCAAGCCTTTGAAGCTGAAGTGCAGGCCAACTCAGGAGCCATTGTCAAGCTGGATGAAACTGGAAACCTTATGATCTCAGAAGGGCATTTTGCATCTGAAACCATACGGGTGAGTATGAGTAGTGCCCGGTAGGGATGGCCTTGGCCAGGACGTAGAGGAATGGGGGTCCATGCTTCCTTGTCAACTTGGGTTCCTAAAGAAGTAGGCTCTTCCAGGTTTTCAGAGAATCTACGTAGTCCTCAAAGCAGTTGTCCAAGTTCTAACTTTGTGATGAGATTTAGCACGAATATAAACAGTGTTTGTGGATGCAGTGAGGAACTAACCAGGATGTGATCATACCCTAAAGAATACTGTGTAAGCTGGCTCTTAGCATTTACAGATGGTAATTGGGTAGGAGAGCTTATTGGTGAAAACCGGTGAGTGTGAGGATTAGGATACAGAGATAAGTAGGAACAATCACAGACATTCTAAAGAACGTTCTCTGTTGGAAAGATTTTCTGTCTGAGTCTCTGCCCTTGGAGGGAGTCACTGAGATCTAGGCAGCAAGCTAGTAAATGTCCAGTTCTAAGGAATGACTGGTGGCACTGGTTGGTCCATGACATGGCCAACTTTGGTCTGGCTTATTTTGGAGTTGGGACAGTAATTGATCTTTCTTTTGTTTCACATTTCTAACGCCAGGATATTAAGGGGAAACAATCTCTTTATGATGAGTATCACACTTAGTGGGATTCTCTTGAGTGAATATTCTTTTCTACTTTTGATGTACCTTGTATCTAGCAATGTGTTTTGTTTGGTTCTGGCATCGATGTTGTCGTTTATTAGAGACAAGGTCTTGCTGTGTAGCACAGGCTGGCATTGATGAGAACCTCTTCCCTCAGTCACGCAAGTACTGTGATTATGGGTGTGCACCACCACATCCAGCCTTTTTTTTTGTTTGGCTCCAAAGCCACAGTCTACTGAGGGTCTGCCTATTCCTAGGCTTTTACATGTGAAGGAGTCCTGAAGATTTAAATGAAAGCTTCGTTCTTCAGCCCTAGCTAGAAATGCTCATCCCTCACTGTTTCCTTTGTTCTGGAGGTTTCAGTCTTAGGAACCAGGCTAGTGGTTTTCAACAATAAATATTTGTTGTCTCATGTTTGCTCTTCTCTGCTCTGCTTTCTTCCCCACTCTGTCTGCTCACAGTGTTTCTGAAGTGCATCTGCCTCCCTTCCCACTCCTTGAAGACTTGCAATTACCTCTAAACTAGTTAATAATTAATAACTATTGCTAGTAATAATTGTAAATAGGAAATAAAAGTGAGTGCCAATTGTGTGACCAACTATTTAATTATATTGAGCCTTTTGGACAATGTAATGTGTCTGTACAATTAAATACAAATATTTATCTGCCCATTTTCCCACTTCATATTCTTAGAGTAAATGAAATGAGTTTCTATTTATTATGTTCTTGGTAGAAGTTGTTTTCACAGACCAAGTGGGGCTGCTCTGTGTAGTATAACCCGGTTACAGATGGGAAACATGAGAAATAGGCCAAGTATTTGGCTTCAGTTGTGAATTTGGAGGGAGGACCCTAGACTGACTTCATTCATGACTGTTAGTACCTTTTGCCCCATTTGGAGATCTTATTAAAACAGCAGTAAAGATACTGTTAACAGCTATTTGTTGAGTAGCTGTTAGTAGCTCTCAAAGCACAGACACTTTGCTAATTTCTAATCTTCATAATAAGCTTGCTAGGTGGCTATGATCACTATATCATGGAAGGGTAGAAAATGAAGCTCAAAATCTTGAGTGATCTTGGCAAGGGTGGAGTGTAGCTCAGTGGTTGAGCACTTGCCTGGCATGAGCAAGGCTCTGGGTTCAATCCCCAGCACGAGAGAGAAGGAAGGAAAGAAAAAACGGAAGGAGGGAGGGAGGAAGGAAGGAAATGTTTGAATAATCTGACCAAAGTCCCACAGCTAATAGGTGACAACTAGAATTTTGATCTCCTCCGTTTTTTTTTTCAAGTCACCATTCATTTTTTTTTTCTTCAGCCTGCCTTTCATTCCTATCTTCTTTCCTTAATATTTCTGCCACCTGCACCTCTGAAAGCACCACAAGCTGGCTTATGCCCCTCTTGAGAAATCACCTGAGTCACAGCCAGGTTTTCTTCTCCACCCTCTCCGCTCCTAGGGTTTCTGAAGTGCACCTGCCTCCCTGCCCACTCAGACTCCCAGAGAGTAGGAAGCCTGTGAAGCTGGGCTCTTTCCAACCAGTATTTATAAGACCAGACCCACCAGGGATGGGGAAATTGTGCCAGGACCAGAACAGGCTGTGCCTGAGTCATAACTTAAGTGTTTCAAATGAAGTCTGTGAGGCTGACAGTGGACATGAGGATGAGGTTCCTCCCTAGCCTCAGCGGACTCCTTTTTAACTTGGGCGAGGAGCTCTGGATTGCCTTCCACTTCCATGCCTGCGGTTCCCATGGTGATCCTGCCTTTGCAGGATCAACAGCTTCGTTTGGTAGGCAGCATTAGCATAGAGGAAGGTGGGTGGGGGTGGAGGACTGCGTCTGTGTCCTGCATAACCTGTCTGTCCCTGGTTTAGACTTTCACACCATACCGGACAGCATGGCGCCCCATAGTCACCGCTACCCACATTGGGTCCCACATCCGAGTAGGTGGAGTATTGACTTGCTGTTGGTTGCCGTGGAATGCCTTTCACTTCCTTCTCAGAGGGGTGCCCAGTCTTCACCCACTGGTGGAAGTGACCTGTGTGAGCACTCATTTCCCCACTGCTCTCTCTGTGCCAGTGAAACATTCATTCTTGTTTCTGAGAGTCTCCACCCACGCTGACTGTCCCCTGGCTTTCACATGTTCTTTGCTGGGAGTGACATCTCAATGACGGGTGGATCCCAGACTGTTTCTATTCACGTTTGAACCTTCCTGTTTGGTTTACCTGTGCCTGCCAGTGTTTCACAGAACCTCCCAATATCTTGGGTGGACATAATTGGAGTGCCTAGGTTGGAGGGGAATACAAGAATGCAGCACGAAGGTGTGATGCTTCTTAGTTACCTCCAGTTCCTAAGTCTTTCCTGGGCCTGTGCTATGAACACCCAATGATGCTGGGAAGTGAATTTGTTTGGCCCCATGGCTATCACTTGGGGGAGGTTTGAGATGTGGTGTTTTACAGGTGTATCATTATACAGTTTCTCCAAGCCTTTTTCTGCCAAGAGTCTTTTGATAGCTGATGGCATTTCAGGATCCTGTCTTTTCTACTTTTACCCTAGAATTTTCTTCTTGGGCTTCATAATCTTTATATTTTATTATTTTTTTCTCTTCCCTCTATTAATTCTCAATATAGCGTTTGATAATTTCTTCTCTATTACCACAGTAATTCCTCTTCCTCTTCCTCTTTTCTTCTTCAATAATCTAATGGCCTTGGACTCTCACTTTAATAATTATTCATCATATTATATAACGATTCTGTACGATTATAATTTAATAATTCCCCTGAAGTAAACTAGAATAAATCTACTTGTTGTTTTGTACTTTAAGACTGACCAAACCACTGTGAAGTATGTACTTTGCCTACACAGTTAAATTTATAACTTCCTTTCAGTTTAGGGTTTATCTTTTGAGAGGATTTTTGTTTAGAGACCCATGAGGCTGGCCCTATCTTGTCAGAACTCTGTGGAAGAGCCAGGTCCTGCAGAGCTGGTTGTAATTCAGTTCAAAATCTGATCTTGAACCTCCAGACTCGTCTGATGGAGCTACACCGCCAGTGGGAATTGCTTTTGGAGAAGATGCGGGAGAAGGGAATCAAACTGCTGCAGGCTCAGAAGTTGGTGCAGTATTTGCGGGAATGTGAGGATGTGATGGACTGGATCAATGACAAGGTACATTTGAGGAGGGGAGGTTTTGAAGCTTTCCCCTAAGAAAGGAAAGAGACTTGCCATGATTCCCCACCGAGAACCAGCAGAAGGGCAGGTGCTGCCAGCTTAGAGGGAGGATGGGGGTAGGACTTCCGGAGTCTCCAGCTGCCCTCTAGGGAGCTTTGATTCTGTGACTCCGAAACCCCAGGTCTCTGGGAAAGAGTGCTGTGAGAGGACTGAAATCAGAAATTATACAGAAACTGTGTCTGTAAGAGCTGACATGGCCTGATTCCCAATGCATCTGTTTTCTAAGTCCTGGAAACCTTTGTTACCAGCTGTAGGCTGGTGACTCTGGTTCTGTTTCGGTCCCTCCGCAGGAAGCAATTGTGACTTCTGAGGAGCTGGGCCAGGACCTGGAGCACGTGGAGGTCCTACAGAAGAAATTTGAAGAGTTTCAAACAGATCTGGCTGCTCACGAAGAAAGAGTTAATGAAGTGAACCAGTTTGCTGCCAAACTCATCCAGGTAGGAGCAGAGGGCTGGGTGTTGCTCACAACATCATCATGTATGCCTTCCTGCCTAGCCCAAAGAAGATTCTGGTGACCCCTAATTTCTAAATGAGCAAGTGAGCATGCATGTCTGAGAGTTTTGCTTAGTGTAAGTGAGGCTGAGTAGTGATTACTCCTAAGTGAGAATGTGGTTTTTACCTTGTGGCCTTGGGCAGGAAGGACAGAGTTCATTTGATTTGTTTCCTCCACCCAGTTTGGGCGGGGTGATGTAAAGTTTTTATTGAGCAACCAAAGCTGGGTCTCAGGGTTTCTCAGATGAGGGTGTGGTGGTAAGTGCTGGCTTAGTTTTGGCAGATGGCCACCAGAGCCTGTTGCTCTTCTCTTCTTTTGCAATTGAAGTTTTCTTAGGCTCTCTGGGGAGCCTGAGGAGTTTGGTAAGGAATGGGCTCTCCACTCATGGCTCTGGAGCCCATAAGAATGCAAGACAGCCAAGTGAGGTGATATACACCTGTAACCCCCTGTATTTGGGAGGTGAAGGCAGGGGGATCATGAGTTCCAGGCCAGCCTGAGCTACCATAGAGAGTTCCAGTCCAGCCTAGGCTATATAGCAAGACCTTGTGTCAAAAAAAAAAAAAAAAAAAAGTGAGGAGAGCTGCCCTTTCCCCATTTCCTTTATGTATACTTGCATAGGCTGCTGCTTGTCTTTTCTTTTTTTCTTTTCGTGGTACTAGGGGGTTGAACCTAGGGCCTCATGCATGCTTTTGCTAGTGTTCTACCACTGGGCTACACCCTAGCCCATTTTTCATTTTTCATCTTAAGACAGGATCTCACTGAGTTACACAGACTGCCTCTGGCCTGGAGCTTGTGATCCTCCTGCTTTAGCATCCCAAGTTGCTGGGATCATAGACATGTGCCACCGCATTGGCTATGGGATGCTTTTTCATTCTCTCTTTTTACTATAGAGCCCAATGTGTTCTGTAGGGCTGAAGCAGTAGGAAACAGAGAGCGTTTGCTTTGGGGGAAATTTTACTTGAAGGGTACAGATTTCAGATTTACAAATCTGCTTCAGGACTAATATTTATTTCTTTTTCTGATGAGTGACTAAGAGAAAGAATAGCCAACATTCCTCAGAAATAACCTTACCCTTCCACAGGGACAGTGCTGCCTCCGGACTCCTGAGCCATATCAAGGCTGTGCTGGAGAAGAGCAGTTAGGCCAAGCCCTTGTTCCTACACATGGGTCCAAAGCCCTGAAATGCTTCACCTGATGATTTCTCTTTTTTTTTTTTTCTTTTTTGCGGTACTTGGGGATTAAACCCAGAGCCTCACACATGCTTTTTGCTAGTGCTCAACCACTGATCTAAACACGCAGACCATTTTTTACTTTGTGTCTTGTTACAGGGTCCTGCTAAGTTACCTGGGCTGCCTCTGGCCTCAAACTTGCAGTCCCCCTGCCTCAACCTCCCAAGTTGCTGGGATTAAAGACATGTGCTACTACACCCAGTTTATATGCTCTCTTTAATTAAAACAAAATGGAGTAATAAAATGTGGTTGGTGGAGAAGGGTACTTTTAACAAGATGTCTCCAGTCTGAAGCCAGTGACAAGCCCTTGGGCCCTGAAAATCATGGATACAGGAAGCAGTGCTTAACCCCCTCAAGAACATTTGAAATGCCAGATTTTTAAGGATGTCCGGTAGATGAATCCATTGATGGAACTTACACAAAGTTGGAGCCAAAGTGTGTGTTCATGTTTGGTATGAAAGCACATAATCTTTTATAGACTAACCACACTACTCCAGGGGATAGAGTACAGTCTCCCTCTTTATATAAGAAGAAATAGATGTTCTCTTGAGTTGCAGCTCACTGCATTTCACAATGCAGTGGGTTTCTTCTGCTAAGTTGGTTTTTTGTTTTTTTTTGTGGTTTTTTTTTTTTTTTTTGGTACTGGGGGTTGAACCCAGGGCCTCGCACCTGCATGCTCTGCAAGTGCTGGACCACTGAGCTGCACCCCCCAGCCTACTTTTTTACTTTTTTGAGGCAGGGTCTCACTAACTTACAAAGACTGTCTCTGGTCTCGAACTTGCGATCCTCCGCCTCCCAAGCCACTGGGATTACAGGCATGCGCCACCACTCCCAGCTCTGCTAAGGTTTTCATCACAATAATAAAGGCTTGCCCATGCACATACTTGGAGCCAATCCCACGGTAACTAGTTGGAGAGCCAGAGGTAATGGGCAGTTCCCTTCTCCTCTGTCCTTCCTTGTTTAGGAACAGCACCCTGAGGAAGAGATGATCAAGACTAAGCAGGACGAGGTGAACGCAGCCTGGCAGAGGTTGAAGGGCTTGGCTCTTCAGAGGCAGGGGAAGCTCTTTGGGGCTGCAGAGGTTCAGCGCTTTAACAGGTACCAGTCCTGAATGGGATTTGGAAAACAGCACCTGCTGGGAGGGTTTTGGTAAGATCCGTGGCATGTGCACATAAGCTATGAGAGCTGACAAGGCCCTGGACTGTGTGATGTTTCCATTCCTCATAACTGGGTTGACTAATCCCTCTGTTCTGTAGGGATGTGGATGAGACTATCAGTTGGATTAAGGAAAAGGAGCAGCTGATGGCCTCTGATGATTTTGGTCGAGACCTGGCAAGTGTTCAGGCTCTGCTTCGGAAGCACGAGGGTCTGGAGAGAGATCTTGCTGCTCTAGAGGACAAGGTAGGTTTTGAAAGCAGCTATTTCCGTGAATAAATTGCCAAGAATGAGGAGAGCAGTTCTGACACTGTATTTCTAGGTCAAAGCCCTGTGTGCCGAGGCTGACCGCCTGCAGCAGTCCCACCCTCTGAGTGCCACCCAGATCCAAGTGAAGCGAGAGGAGCTCATTACAAACTGGGAGCAGATCCGCACTCTGGCAGCTGAGAGACATGCACGGCTTAATGATTCATACAGGTGAGAATAATCCTGCCAGGTATCAACTGCTGAGAAAATGCAGGTCACTTTTCCTCCCCTCCAGTATATTTGGAGACTGGCAGCTTTATAGAGTACAGGATCTATGTTGTATTTATAATTATTATGACCAGTAGAAATGGAAATAGCTCCTTAGCTGAGCATCATGTGGAAGTATCCTGTTAAAATTGAGGATTAGAAAGGAAAAGAGTGCTTCTTACTTACCGAGAGTTGACCCTAGGAATAACACGTTTAAAATGTGGGACAGTAACCAGCCAAGGCAACATAGCAAGACCTGAGTCAAAAACAAACACAAAATGTGGGACAAGGTTGTATCGTTTTAGTGACATATAGAATCTTAAGTTTTAAAGCACTGGTTTCAGCCTTTTTATACTTTCCTTTCAGCCTAGATTCATAGCATTTCCTGTGTGCCAGGACTACAGTTTGTGTGGTTTGTTAGGCCTTTGACAGCATAGAATCCAGAGCTTTAGGGAGGCCATCTTTTATTCTGGGAACTTCCACCGGAAGCATCTAGTGACACACTTTTGCTTTTCCCAAGGCTTCAGCGCTTCCTTGCTGACTTCCGTGACCTCACCAGTTGGGTGACTGAGATGAAAGCCCTCATCAATGCAGATGAGCTGGCCAATGATGTGGCAGGGGCTGAAGCTTTGCTGGATAGGCACCAGGAGCACAAGGTAATGGCACCAGGATCTTCTAAGAGTAAAGGCATCAGCACATGTGTCAGTACCTCACTGTCCAGGATGTCTTTTGTCAGAGTTATTAGAACATTATTCACAGGTGGCTCTCAATGTAAAACACATTGTTGGTTTTGCCTTTGCTCTACTACTTGTGGAGGGATCGCTGAAAGCAGAGAAGAGAGCTTTGGCCAGGTAGAAGTGCGATTACTTTCCACATCCACCTGTGCCGTCTTCTAAAATGTCTGTCTAAATACAGAACTCAACTCTTCTCTCCCTTCCCTTTCCTTCCCTTCCCTTCTCTTCTTCTCTTTCTTGCAGTACTGGCAGGCTGAACTCAGGGTCTCGTACATACCTTGCAAACACTCTATTAAGCCAAACTTCGTTTTTATTTTTTATCTTGAGACAGGATCTCGCTAAATTGCACAGGCTACCTTTGGCCTCTAACGTTCCATCTTCTTGCCTCTGCCTCCTGAGTTGCTGGGATTATAGGCACATGCCCCTCTGCCTGGCCCTAAATGCAGAATTTTATAGTTGAATGAATCTAAGTTCCTTCCTCTGGTATTTCCTCCTAGTATATTTCATGAAAAACTAGTTATACGAGATCTTAATAAACTTTACCTTTAAAAAAAAGGAAAGTTTCCAAGTGATGGTAGAGAATGTACATATAAGATACTTGGGGATCTTTTTAGAAAGTTGTGCAAAATGTTTGTGGAGAAAGCTATAAAATTTTTTGAATGACATTAAAGAAAAATTGAGTAAGTGGAATGACTTACTATGAATTGAATGCTGTCTTGTAAGGGTATACATCCTCCCAGCAGTAGACATTGAATGCAGTTCTAGCCAAAAGCTCACTGGAGTAGGGTGGGGTGGAATGAGATAAGCTGATTCCAAAATTAGTTTGCAAGAAAAAAATTTAAAAATAGTTATGACAGTTTTGAGGAACATGGTAAGGGACAGGAGGGATTCATCCTACCAAATACTATAAAATCTCAGTAAACAAATCCCCTTGATACAAGGAAGACAAATAGATCAGTGAAACAGAGGAAAGAGCTTAGATCTATGTGAATGTGGCAACTGGACAAATGACACAGGTGGCCTGCAAGGTCTGTGGAAAGGACTTCTCAGTCCATGAGTAGTGTTTTCACATTTAATCACTCAGGCTGTGCTTAGGAAACCTGCCCAGTCTTCCATTCTATTCCTCATTTCAGGTGTAGCTTCCTCATTTCAGCCTGTCTAGTAATGACTATTTGAAATCCAACAACTTATTTTTCTTTCATAAGGTGCTAGAAATAAATTGTGGCTCTTTCCCCTCCAGGGTGAGATCGATGCGCATGAAGATAGCTTTAAGTCTGCCGATGAATCTGGGCAGGCACTGCTGGCCGCTGGTCATTATGCTTCAGATGAAGTCAGGGAGAAGGTAAGAGAGGTGAAGAGGAAGCCAGTCTGTAAGAGTTCTCATCTGCCCCTCAGTGTTCAGACACAGCCGCCACCATCCTGGGTGGGAACACTTGGCTTGAGATTCTGCCTCAGAGGGGCAGCTTTTCCCTTCAGAGATTTAAAAAAGAAGATATACGTGGAGAGTGCCAGTTGGTCCAATAGACAGCTGCTTTAACTGGTGCATTGGTGACACATTTCCTACTTAAAAAGGACTTTGCAGAGAGCTAATTCCTTTTTGCCTGCAGCTGTAGCCCTGTGGCATCCGATCCCGTCAGATCTTGGAAGCTAAGCAGGGTCGGGCCTGGTTAGTACCTGGATGGGAGACCACATGGGAACACCAGAAGCTGTAGGCTTGGGAGAAGGACCTGGCAACCCCCTCCCAAAAATCAATCTGCCATTGAAAACTCTATGAACAGCAGAGAAGCACTGACAATAGTGTTTCCCCTGTTGTACAGAGGGTCACTATGAGTCGGATACCGACTTGACAGCACCTAACAACAACAACAATTCCTTTTTAGCAGTTGGAGCAAAGAGAAAACAAATTATTATAAAATGGGTCTAGGACACTCATGAATTTGTTTAATAGATTTTTATGGAGCACCCGCTCAACTGACATTTCTCAGTTGTAGGTCCCTCCTCCATTTAGATGGCCTCCCTTTCACATAGAGCCCCTTTTCCTTCTACCTACCAGTGTACTTAGCATTTTTACCTAAATGTTTGTGATAATGTGGCAATAAATTAATCCTAGGCTAATGAGAACAGGGCCATCCCACTTTAAACTACTCGGAGTTTATATATTTCTTGTGATGAAGCTTCCATGTACAAGTACATGAAACTCCTCCCATTTTGCAAATCGACAAAAGGCCTGAAGGTTAGCATGCGGCCTAGCTTCCCCAGGGCAGCCTTGTGTCTGATTGGAAGGCAAGAGGCTCACCTTGCTTCCCATCCTCCAAGCTGACCGTCCTCTCAGAGGAAAGAGCCGCCCTGCTGGAGCTGTGGGAGCTTCGCAGACAGCAGTACGAGCAGTGCATGGATCTGCAGCTCTTCTACCGTGACACCGAACAGGTCGACAACTGGATGAGCAAACAAGAGGTAATGTGGGAGCAGGAGACTTGCTGACTGCAAAGGGAAAAGGCTGTGCCTGTGCACTTCTTAAATGGTTTGCTTGTTTTATTTCAGGAAATGAGTGCCATTGCAGCTCTAATTGCAACAAAGAACAGGGAACTGAGCAGGCTTCTCTCAGCCCTGCCTACCTCCCTTGCTGCTGAGATAGCAAGGTCCTCAGAAAAGCTCTAATTTTTTAGATTCCTGAGCTATACTATTTACTTAAAAATGGATATTTTTTCCCTTAGAATGTAGCATTATATGTAATCTAAGAAATGCAGCAAGAGCTGTTTGAAAAGGATTTCCCAATGTTGCTAAATTGGTTTTCCTAAGTGAATCTGGAAGGACTTCAGACTCTCCAGAAGAGATCCCTGGCGTTTCATAGCCATAGAATCTCCTTTCTTCTCTATTTTGTATCCTTTGCTTTTGAGTCTTAGAAGGTCATAGAATGGTGCATAATTTTGGACACTTTGCTTCCTTTCACAAGGCTTTCCTGCTGAATGAAGACTTGGGAGATTCCTTGGACAGTGTGGAAGCGCTTCTGAAGAAGCATGAGGACTTTGAGAAGTCTCTCAGTGCCCAGGAGGAAAAGATCACAGTAAGAGCCTTTTTGTTGTCACGTGATCCTAAGAGTCAACAGGGAACGCTTCTTGTCCTGAGAGACTTCTGAGATTCAGTGAAGGAGCCATGTGCAAGGCACTCCCTGGAATGTGTAAGGCCTCATGATGAAGACATGTCATCTTGGGGACACAAGGCAGTTTTATAGAATGATGTCACTTACTGGATAGAAACCTCCAAATTGAGATGTACCTTTCTCTAAAACTGGTTCAGAGTTAATGCAACATATACTCTTCCCTTGAAAATACATATTTGAAGCAAGAATTGGAAGGCTTTTGACCTGTGTCTGATGCTTGTCAGGAGCTCATGCTGCAGTTTATGTCTTTAGTCTTGAATGAGGACAGTCTTGTTCTGTCTAGTTAATACCAAGCAAAACCTTACACGTTACTGGAAAATGTTGTTGTCATCAATTGTAGAGGGTACCTTGACCATATTGAAACGTGGAGTGTTTCATGGCCTGTACAGCAGCTCCATTTCTCTAGAGGCCAAGCTGGAGTGCTGTTCTCACAGTGGTAACTCTCCTTCCTTCCTAGGCTCTGGATGAGTTCGCAACCAAGCTAATCCAAAACAACCACTATGCAATGGAAGACGTGGCCACTCGCCGGGACGCTGTGAGTTCCTGGGTTCTTCATGCATGTGGGCATCCCTTCCAAGACAGTGGTTTCAGTTCCATCTCTTAAGTTAAACACTTTTTTGGAAATAAGAACTGGAGATTCACAGATATCCTTGTCTTTCAGCTGCTGAGCCGCCGCAACGCCCTTCATGAGCGAGCCATGCATCGCCGGGCCCAGCTAGCCGATTCCTTCCACCTGCAGCAGTTTTTCCGTGATTCTGATGAGCTAAAGAGTTGGGTCAATGAGAAGATGAAAACTGCCACTGATGAAGCTTATAAAGTAATACACTATTAGCATTACTGTGTGGCACTTGTGTAGTAAGATAAACCCAGCTTTCACAAACCAGTTGTAGCTAAAGAAAGAAATAGGGAAAAGCCAGGCACTGTGGTGGATGCACACCTGTAATTCCAGCCACTTGGAACGGGGAGGCGGGACGATCTCGAGCACAAGACCAAAGGCAGCCTGTGCAACTTAGCAAAACCCTGTCTCAAAAATAAAAAGTGGGCTGGGGGCAGTGGCTCATGCATATAATCCCAATAATTTCAGAGGTCAGAGGCAGAATCGTTCAAAGCCAGAGGCAGCCTGTGTAACTCAGCAAGATCCTGTCTCAGAGTGTTCAAAATGGGCTGTGGGTGCAGCTCCTTGGTAAAGCACTTGGAAAACATATGTGAGATCCCCACTGCCAGTACTGCAAATGATAAGTGAAATAAAAACTAAATAAAAATAACAAAGGCCTAAGGGTGCATCTCAGTGGTGGTGCATTTGCCTAGCATGTGTGAGGCCCTGGGTTCTCCCTCCCAACAAGTATTGAAGAAAAGAAAAGGAAGAAATAGCCGGTCCCACAAGCCACACTATTTAATGTAAGCTGGCTATTTTATGTAACCCCCCAAAAAAAGGATGACTATGGAGGTAGTGCAAGGTAACTGGACACACTCGGGTTTAAGGCAGAACCCTCTTCTCTCATTGGCAGGACCCATCCAACCTGCAGGGAAAGGTACAGAAACATCAGGCTTTCGAGGCCGAGCTCTCGGCAAATCAGAGCCGCATTGATGCACTGGAGAAAGCTGGGCAGAAGCTGATAGATGTCAACCACTACGCCAAGGACGAAGTAGCGGCTCGTATGAATGAGGTCATCAGTTTGTGGAAGAAGCTGCTGGAGGCCACAGAACTGAAAGGTAGGAGAAATTGGTACAGTGGGTGGTGATAGGTTATCTGGGGGACTAAATATTCCTTCCTGGTTCAGTGTTCTAGGGACGTACACACCCAGGGAACGTGGGGTGATGACTTTGGACTGAGGAGTCATTTTCTGTGTTGCTGGGCTCGGGTTCTTGATGCTTTGCTAATTTGATAAGTGCGGTTGGACGTGCTGGTTAGCGGATCAGCCTAAATGGAGTGAATGGGTTTGGCCTCATCACTGAAAATCAAAGTTCAGCTGTGAGCCAAGGGCATTTAGTAATTCTCAAGTGCCCTTTTCTCCTGGAGGTTAGAATTCTCTCCACATAATTTTCAATTGAGCCTCTGGAAGGTGGAGCAGACATTGCACTTTGGGCTTTCTTTACCTTTGTGGTAAAAGTGAAACTGTACCTAAAATTCTGGCCTATAGTCCCTCACCAAGATACTATGGTTCATGAACAGTGTTGTAGAACACTGTAGAAAACTAAACTTGCCTCCTTGAACAGGAATAAAGCTTCGGGAAGCTAACCAGCAACAGCAGTTTAATCGCAATGTCGAGGACATCGAGTTGTGGCTGTATGAAGTAGAAGGTCACTTGGCTTCGGATGATTATGGCAAAGACCTCACCAATGTTCAGAACCTCCAAAAGAAGCACGCCCTGCTTGAGGCGGATGTGGCTGCTCATCAGGTGGAGTGTGGACTGGGGCATGTGGCTGGGCAAGTGAATGCAAAATGGTAGAAGGGACAGACTAGCGGGAGGGATGAACAGTATGGCTAAATTAAATTGTCTGCCTTCAGCTTTCTGGAAGCCGAAAGTGGGGGAAGGAGTTGGCAGAAAGAATATTCTCAGGGGCAGAGGGGAGAAGCACACCATGCTAAATTTTCTCTTGTGTTAAAACCAAACGCCAAGTAACAGCTGAGAGATGTGCAGAATCCCAGCAACTCAGGATGCATAGGCAGGAGGGTTGAGAGTTTGAGGCCAGAGGCAGCCTGCCTAAGTTAGTGAAACCCTGACTCATAAAAAATGGGCTAAAGGTGCAGCCCAGCGGTAGAGCACCTGCAAAGTATGTGCGAAGACCTGCATTCAAACCCCCAGTATTGGGGACGGGGGACAATAAAGAAAAGAAACGTGCGGAGCTGCTCTGCTCTGGTTCAACCTTTGAAATTTCCCTCCCACTCCAGGATCGAATTGACGGCATCACCATTCAGGCCCGCCAGTTCCAGGATGCTGGCCATTTTGACGCCGAAAACATCAAGAAAAAGCAGGAGGCCCTTGTGGCTCGTTACGAGGCTCTCAAGGAACCCATGGTTGCTCGGAAGCAGAAGCTGGCAGATTCTCTACGGTTACAGCAGCTGTTCCGTGATGTGGAGGATGAGGAGACGTGGATTCGAGAGAAGGAGCCCATTGCCGCATCTACCAACAGAGGTCAGTCTGCCTCCACCGAGCAGAGGTTAAGCTGGGAAAGGCCATGTCACTAGCAAAAGGGGTTGGATGTCAGACGAGTGAGGTCAAGTTTAAACTACCTTCCTAGAATCCTGGTAGAAGCTGTGAGTGACAGTTCAGGGCCAACTTTTGTCTGTGGCTGGATGATGTAAAGTGCTTTTTGCTTTCAGGCAAAGATTTGATTGGAGTCCAGAATCTGCTAAAGAAACATCAAGCTTTACAAGCAGAAATTGCTGGACATGAACCCCGCATCAAAGCAGTGACACAGAAGGGAAACGCCATGGTGGAGGAAGGTGAGTGATAGTGGCAGGTGAACTGGGTTTGCCTTTGCTCTTCCTGCTCCCCTGCCTTTGGTTAAATACATGGACTCGGACACGGCGGACAGGGCTTTGAGGAGTCCCATGCATTCTTGTCCTAACTATATGACCTTGACTAGGCTTTACCCTTGCTGAGCCTGCATGTCTCATCTGTGAAACATGGTAATTGTGGGAATGGCCATATCCCCTCCTTGTGTGGCCGTGAGCATTAGACAGGAGAGAGAGCCTGCATGTTGAAGCCTCAGAATCCAGAGCCACCGTGTTGCTGTTGGTTATGATTTCTTTCTTTTTTCTTTCTTCCTTTTTTAAAATTTTATTCTTCTTATTTTTTTTATATTTTGCGGTACTCAGGGGCTACACCCAGGTCCTTGCACGTACTTTGCAAGTGCTCTACCACTGACTTGCACCCTCAACCCTTTGTTTATTTTTTATCTTGAGACAGGGCCTTGCTAAGTTACACAGGCTGCCTCTGGCCCCATATTCGTGATCCTCCTCCTTGCATCTCCTGAGTCACTGGCATTATAGGGTGTGCCACTGTGCCCAGATTTTTTTTTTTTTTAATTTTACTTTACTTTTTATGTTGTTTGTTTTTTAATCTTGAGACATAGTCTCACTAAGTTGAACCAGCTGCCTTTGGCCTTGAACTCACAATCCTGGCCTTGCAAGTCACTGGGATTATAGACATTTGCCACCACACCTGGGGAGGCAGTTCATGGAGTCAGAAAGTGAGGCAATCTGTGCAAGGGTTGGTGTTAAGAGCCTCTCACTAGAAATGTAATGACAGAAACTGATTTAATAGTTGCATAGTGGATATAGTGAATAATTTATTACTCTGTATCCCACTAACATGTATAAATAAAATACTAATTAAAAGAAAAAAGAAATGCAATGACAGGACACCCGATGTAGTAATGAAATCGCCATTGGTACGGAAGCCTCCTGTCCTCTGCCATGTGAGCATGCTCTATACTGTCTTCCCCTCCAGGCCATTTTGCTGCAGAGGATGTGAAGGCCAAGCTCAACGAGCTGAACCAGAAGTGGGAGGCCCTGAAAGCCAAAGCTTCCCAGCGGAGACAGGACCTAGAGGACTCGCTGCAGGCCCAGCAGTACTTTGCTGACGCCAATGAGGCTGAGTCCTGGATGCGGGAGAAGGAGCCCATTGTGGGCAGCACTGACTACGGGAAGGACGAGGACTCTGCAGAGGTAACCTCGAGCTTAGAGCATGGTTTCTGCCAGGGATACAGGCCAGGGCTGGCAGGGGAAGCAGGCTGGGAGAAATGATGCTGTGAAATGAGCAGTGCAGAATCACAGTGATTGTGTTCTTAAGATGCTTATGAATCGCTTTTTACTTTTTATTATGGAAGTTCAGCCATAACTCAAGGAAAGAGAAGACTTCCTGCTTCCTACCTTCAACTGTTAAAACTTGCCATTCTTGTCTCATCTGTTCTCTCTACTATGTGCACATAGCCTTGCGTATACAGTCATACCAGCACACATGTGCACGAAACCATACCAACACGAACACATGCAAACACAGCAACACACACCCACAGCACCATATACACCTTTTTGCTAGTCACCTGGTTTTTTACTATAACTCACAGTTTATTCAAAAAGGTCTAGATACAGTCCTCACTTACCTACCTCTTTTCTTGCCAGTCTTCTCAACATCCAGAGTGAGAGGACTCGGGTGTGGCTCAGGGGTAGAGTGCTTGCCTAGCACGCACAAGGCCTTGGGTTCCCCACCCAGCATGGCAAAAAATCAAAACTGTAATGACTTGAGCATGGACGTGAATTACATATGTTTTTCCAAAAGATAGGAGAACTGAAAGCTTTGGAAATGGTATTGGCAGCAAATGATAAAGCAGCAAATGTAGAGAGGGAAGGGGCAGTGTATGTAGCCAGCCAGCTTTGATGTGTTATAGCATTTTATTTCTTAGGCTGGGTGGTGGATTTACCGGTACATGGAATATTGTTCTTTATGTCTCTGCATATTTCAAACACTGCATAATTAAGTAGATAAAAGCAGGAGAAAGATAAAGAATATAAGTCACAGTTAATATTTTCCCCAAATTAAATGTTTATCTATAAAGAGAAAGAGAGAGTGGGTTAGGAGATGATCATATCCTCATGTTACTACAGGGGACTTGGAGGGAGGACAGGGCTCAGGCTCTTTGGGCAAGGCTCCATGTGTAACTGTGCTTTCAGGCTCTGCTAAAGAAACATGAAGCTTTGATGTCGGATCTCAGTGCCTATGGCAGCAGCATCCAGGCTTTGCGAGAGCAGGCTCAGTCTTGCCGGGTAAGTGGTGCAGTGGTTACAGGTTACTTTGATTATAAGAAGGGAGCAGGGAAAGTCAAGGGACCAGATGCCACTGCCAGCAGATGTTACGTCTGTCAGCAACATTACTGTGACAAAAAAAGGTTTACGGTGATATGGTTTCAAATGAGATATTTGAAAAGATCCCTAACAGCTTGAATAAGATTTTGTTGACAGCATCATTGAAGAACTCTCATAGGTGTGTATTTGGTGAGTTTGGTGCAGCTGTTGGCATTGGACTCTGTGGTGTGCTCGAGGAGACATGCCATGGGTGGCCTTTAATGCTTTACCTTTCCTTTGGATTTTTAGCAACAAGTGGCCCCTATGGATGACGAGACTGGCAAGGAGCTGGTCTTGGCTCTTTATGACTATCAGGAGAAGAGTCCTCGTGAGGTCACCATGAAAAAAGGAGACATCCTCACCTTGCTCAACAGCACCAACAAGGTAAGGCGCAGAACCTGCTGCATCAGCACTGCCACGTTTGCTCTGTTGGGTATCCCTGGGTGGGTAAAAAGCAAAGTGACAGCAGGGTTTCCTCATCAGTCTCCCACTTAATCTATATTTCTCCAGTTCTGCGTATGATCAGGAAGGTACTAAATCTGTCCACTTGAATCTCTCTTCTACAAGTAGTGTAGAGAATCCCACTCTCAGGGATTGCGTTCCTCACAGTTGAATGTCTCAAGGTAGAATGGCTCAAGGTAGCTTTCCCTCTAGAGCCATAGTGTGCTGCTCTGTAACTTATGTCTGTTGGGTGTTCTGTTGTTCATGATGTGGGGGATGGAGCCCACAGCCTCCTGCATACTAGACAAGTGCTCTGCCACTGAGCTGCACCCCAGCCCCAGACAGCACAGCTCTCTCAGCTTGGCAGATAGTTGAAGACAGCTGTGCTGTCACCCTATAGGCTTCCTCTTCTCCAGGTTAAATCCTGCCCAGTTCATCAGCCTTTCTTCCTCCACATGTGCTGGTTTGACAGTGGTCTTGAAGGGAGTCATACACTCCTCTCTGTATTACTTGACTGGTCCTGAAGGATCCTGCCTCACTTCCTGGTTCAGGCCAGGAAAACATCTGGGCTTTTGTTAAGAACCTTCATGCCCAGTACCATGGTGCATGCTTATAATCCCCACAATTTAGAAGGCTGAGGCAGGAAGATCACAAGTTCAAGGCCAGAGGCAGCATGCATAACTTAGTAAGATGATGTGTCAAAATGAAAAATTTAAAAAGGGCTGCAGGTGCAGCCTGGTGGTAGAGCACTTGTCAAATTTGTGTGAGGTTCTGGGTTCAACCTACCAGTGCTACAAACAAACCAACAAATGGAATCCTAATATTCTCTCACTCAGTTTATCTCCATCACAAGTGATTGAAGAAACCCTTGATTTCTTCCTACCTTTCTGTTGACTCTAATTTAAACCTAAACCAATTCTCTGGTCTAACCAGTTTATTCAAGAATAGTGCTATAAGCTGGGCGTGGTGGCGCACGTCTGTAATCCCATCGGATTGGGAGGCGGAGCCAGGAGGATTGCAGGTTCGAGACCAGAGGAAGTCTATGTAATTTAGTGAGACCCTGTCTCAGGAAGTAAGGAAAAAAAAATAAAAGGGCTGGGGGTGCAGCTCAGCGGTCAAGCACTTGCAAAGTATGCAGGCGTGAGGCCTGGGGATCAACCCCCAGTACCACCAAAAAAAAAAAAGAAAAAAAGATTAGTGCTACACTGGGGAACTTCCTGCAAGGGTGGAAATATTACATGTCTGTGCTGGCCAGATGGTAACTTCTAGCCACACATGACAATATGCACTCAATCCATGGTTAGTACAACGAAGTTTCCTTTTGCCTTTTATCTTTTTTTTGTATTTGTTCATTTTTATTTTATTTTATTTTATTGGTACTTAAGGATTGAATTTAGGGCTTTGCACATACTTTGTGAGTGCTCTATCACTGGGTTGCACCCTTAGACCATTTTTCATTTTTTATTTTGAGTCATGGTCTTGCTACATTACAAAGGCTGCCTCTGGCTTTGAACTTGTGATCCTCCTACCTCTGTCTCCCAAGTTGCTGGGATTACAGGCATGTGCTACCACTCCCAGCACAACCAAGTTCTTAATGAGTTTAATTCTAACTCACTAAAGGTTAAATGGGCACATGTGGCTAGTGGCTGCAGTGTGAGGCTGGACAGTTTTTGGAGTGTCTAAGCAAAGAGAAGACCGGCCTCCATGGTAGCTAACATTGCCGCTTTTCCTGTGACTCTCCCCATGCATGGCAGTGCAAAGTGACTTGGATACTGTCACAGGCTCCTTAAAATGATTAGGGCTCTCTCATATTTGTATGCCACACAAACGCATGCACACAGCATACAGACCTGCATAGATCCTCCCTCTCTCAGGAAAGGAGTCTACTTTCAGTTCCCTTCTCTTCTGCCTTAGGACTGGTGGAAAGTGGAAGTGAATGATCGACAGGGGTTTGTGCCAGCTGCGTATGTGAAGAAGCTGGACCCCGCCCAGTCGGCCTCGAGGGAAAACCTCCTGGAGGAGCAGGGCAGCATTGCGCTGCGACAGGAGCAGATCGACAACCAGTAAGGGCAACGCTGTGCCTTTCACACCAAGGGCATCTGTCACTTAGAGCTTGGTCTGACCTGCAGGCCAGGTGTAGGCAGTGTCCTGGGGCCCCTGGAGCTGTTTTTTCCCCTTGTGTTCCTGAGTTTCTTTTTCTAAAACACGTTTTTCTAATTGCTGTCTTAACCTGTGTCTTGTGGTTCAAGATGTTTTTTGAAGTTGAATTCTCAATTTTTCACCCCTCAGCTCTGTTCCCCTTTGGACAGCTGCTTAGAGAGCCTCTCTCTCTACCATAGCTTTGCTTTCTGAAAATGGGATTTATTTTTTTATGAAATGGTTCTGTCCTTGTTCCTATAGGCAAGCTCCTATGTTGACCTCTTTACCTCCTTTAGTGTATATCTTACTAATGAAGTTCACTGCTTCAGACACTTGGGAAATATCTAGAAAATATATTGCCACTAGACTTTAAAGTAGTGGAACTTTTCTAACCCTAGGGAGTCTTGAAATGACTGGAGTTATTTCTACTCTTGTAGTTTCTCTTACTTGATGAGGCAAGAATGAGAGGTTTGGGTTTGGGTTCTTACCAGCAACCTGGGTCATAAATATCAGAGCACCAAAGTTGATCAAATATGGCTAAATCCGCTATTTGTAATCAGTACAATTTCTTTCTAACTTCATTCTGTCCCCTGGCCGTGCTCTGAAGTTAACAAGGTTTTTAATATAGGAAAATGTGCCTCAAGTGTGGGCAACTTGTCAGGAAAACGAAGGCAAACTAACCCTGTCATTTAATTTTCCTGCTGTTTCTTCACTGTGGTTTCATTCATGGCCTGGACTGCTTTTAAGAGCTTTTGAATGACTCCTTAATTTTCCCCCCTATAAACATCAACCATCATGACACCAGTCGGAGCTGCTGCTTTTCATCCCCCTGGATTAATCCCACTAATTTGTGCATGCTTTTGCTGTACCCCCTCTGTGCAGGACACGCATAACTAAGGAGGCCGGCAGTGTATCTCTGCGTATGAAACAGGTGGAAGAACTGTGAGTAGGCTGAGAGCCTCGCTGAGCACCCCGTGTTCACTGCTTCGCCTGTCCATTCTCCCTCTGCCGCGTCCCTCAAAGCTATTTGTCCATCTAGAAAGAGGAGATGGTGGGAGGGACTACACATCTGAGCAGCAGCTTTGCTGGCCAGGGGAGAGGTGTTGATGTTGCTGTGTCTGCAATGACTTGCTCTCTTGGTAGCTTCCTTGGCAGCTTTGTGTTCAGGGTGGTGTTAGTTGCCCCCGTTGGTTTTGTGGTAGACCAGCCACTGTCAGCTGCAGACATGCGTGTGGCTGCTTCCATAGTATGTCTTACTAGGAAGGAAACAAAATGCACCTCCTAGAATGCTGTGATTCTTAGTAACTCGTTGGTTTTTTATTTCCATTTAGGAAGCTTAGATTTAATGGTGATTTTAGATTTTTCTTTAATTCTCAATTTAGCTGCTTAATCAAGTTTGTTATTTCCATGTCTCTAAAGATAGAAGGAGTTTAGCTTTTTATACTTTAATTTCTACTGGTTAGAATGTTCTATGATTTTTCTGAAGTCTTCCAGATCATGAAATGGTATAGATAGATCCTCTACACTCTCTTTGATTTTCCTTCTGAAGTTGCCACAACTTTTTAAAAAACAGATATATCATTACAGAAATGTCCTATGATCCAGACATACAGCATCCAGTATCAGGCTGTTTTAAAGTTCAGTGTACCTTCCCCCACCTAGGGGCTGCATGAACCGTGTGTTTCCATGCTGGGTGCTTGGTTTCAGTCATTTGTGGTCATGATGTTATTAGTGCAAAATTGACCTGGGGATGAGCATGCCCAGCTGTCATAGCCACCTGTTTGTGAACAGGACAGTGTGTGCTTCTCCCTGAGGCTATAGTTTCGGTCTATAGGATCACTGTTTTTGTGTATTCTATCCCTTTGTTCTGAGGACACCACCATTGCAAACTCATGCCTTGGATCACACCTCAGAGATGACTGGGGTTTGCCCTTGTGTTAGCATCTGTAGATAACCAACTGCCTTCCTCGCCCCTCTTGACTTGCATCAGATATCATTCTCTGCTGGAACTGGGTGAGAAGCGTAAAGGCATGTTGGAGAAGAGTTGCAAGAAGTTTATGTTGTTCCGTGAAGCGAATGAACTACAGCAGTGGATCAATGAGAAGGAAGCTGCTCTGACAAGTGAGGAGGTTGGTGCTGACTTGGAGCAGGTTGAGGTGCTGCAGAAGAAGTTCGATGATTTCCAGAAGGTATGAGAAATCATGCAACTGAGCTGAAAACTTTCCTAAAGACTTGGTTATCTTGATTTCTGACCACTGATTACTAGAATGAAAATTACATAGATCATGTAAACTGTAGTGTTTGTGTGTATCTGTGGTGCTGGAGATGTGTGGTTATATTTAAATGACTTTTAATAGAAACTTCTTGGGCCAGTGTCAAGGAAAGACAATGCTGTTTACTTTACATGTTGTTTTAAGAACTTTGCTGAGGGGGTCGAGGATGTAGCTAAGTGGTGAAACACTGGGCTCCATCTCGTTGTTAGGTGCCATCAAGTTGTGTCCAACTCGTAGCGACTCTCATAGGGTTTTCAATGGCTGATTGTTCTGGCTCTAGCACTGCAGGAAAAAAGTCTTCTCTAAGCCTACAAAAAGGTGTAAAGATACTCTTGGTTTTTTGCAAGATAGAGTCTTGCTACATAGCCCAGGCTGGTCTGAAACTTGCTATGTGACCTAGGCCTGGCCTCGAACTCGCAATCCTCCTGCCTCTACCTTCCCAAGTGGTGGAGTTATAGGTGTGCACCATCATGCCCAGCCTTTTTTTTTTTTTTTTTCCCAGTATTGGGGAGTTGAACCCAGGACCTCACACATGCTAGCAAGTGCTATACTACTGAGCTAAACCCCTGCCCCCAGCTCCCTTTTTATTTTTTATTTTGAGACAGTGTCTTACTGGGTTGTACAGGCTGCCTCTGGCCTCAAACTTGTGTTCCTGCTGTCTCAGCCACCTGAGTCACTGGTATTACAGGTGTGTAACATGGTGCCCAACTTTTTTTTCTTTTCTTTTCTTTTCTTTTTTTCCTTTTTTCTTTAATTGGAGTAAAATTCCCATACCAAAGTTAACCATTTTATTTTATTATTATTATTTTTTTTTTGCAATACTTGGAATCACAGGCATGTGCCACCACACCCAACTTTATGTGATTTGTTTTTAATTAACTGCTTTCTTTTATTTAACATAATGTTTTCAAGGTTCATCCTTATGGCATGTATTGATATTCCATTCCTTTATATTGCTGATAATATTCCATTGTGTGGAATATTTATACATTCCTTAATTTATAACCACTTAACATGTTGAGGAAGAGGACTTCTTTCTCTTACAGTTGCTGTACTTTCAAGTTTCTTCACATTTAAAAAATCTTGTTTCCAAGCTGGGTTTGATTGGACAGGTCTCTAACCCCAGAGCTTGAAAGACTGAGGCAAAAGGATCAATCTGAGTTCAAGGTCATCCTGGTCTATAGCAAGTTCCAAGCCAGCCTGGGCTACAAAGTGAGACCTTATCTCAAAAATAAATAAATAAATAAATAAATAAATAAATAAATAAAATTAAGTTAAGAAATAAAGCAAAACATTATTTCTTCCAAAAAAGTTTTTTTAAATTCCACATTAGACCAACATAGTAGTCCTTTACCTGTGGTTAAATGAGGTAAATTGGAGACAGATTGCTTTCAGTACCGTGTTACTGTCTGACTTCCTGGATCTGGTGGTCAGGATTTCCTGATGCACACTTGATGAGGAATAGAGAAGCCTGTTTGTAGGACATTTGTGGACTGGATCTTTATAGGCCCACACCATTGTTTCCAAGTGTCTATGCCTTCTTTGCCCTCCACTTGATGTTGTGGGTTTACTTTTGTGGCTTTTACTTTAAAGGATCTGAAAGCCAATGAGTCTCGCCTAAAGGACATTAACAAGGTGGCTGAAGACCTGGAGTCTGAAGGTCTGATGGCAGAGGAGGTGCAGGCTGTGCAACAGCAGGTAGGTGCTTCCATCTTGGAGCAAGGCCTGGTTCCCATCAGGGAGTAGCTTGGTTCCTTCCTAGCCTCACATGTGATGTTTCATAGTACAGAATTGTGACTTAGATGAAGGTCCAGTCCTCTATGTGCCCTGAGCCATCTTAGCTTCCTTGACCAGTATCCCTTACCCTTCATCCGTTGGGAGCCTCTGTGCTCATCCCAAGCCCATTAAATGCTGGGAAAGTGGTTGAATGTTTGAATAGCCCTTACTGGGAACTTCATGAGTTTCTTAAACAACAACAAAAAAAGGTTTTCATATAAATACTTAAAGTTCTGCTGGCCAGTTGAACTAGCTTTCCAGCAAGTGTTCTGTAACTATCCCCATGTCTCCCGGTCTGCCTGTGCTTGCCAGTATTGCATGTTCTAGAACTGTGTGTTTCCTCTAATGCTAAAATTCAAACCCTCTCTCCTTGTAGGAGGTGTATGGCATGATGCCCAGGGTAAGTCACACGGGCTCCATGTGGGTCTTGAATGTGGGAAAGATTTAGATCTTAGGAACATGTAAAGAGCTGCTCAACCGCAGAGACCTTTTTGCATGTAAAAATCTGTGGAAAAGAAATTCCAGACATAAATTTGTACTTGTTGTTCCCTATAAGACCCAAAGTGAAGTTTTTTGGTTTGGGATCGAGTTGTTTTGTTTTGTTTTATTATTTTTTTCTAAGACAGAGTCTCACTGTGTAGCCCAGAACTGGCTTCAAATTCACAATCCTGCTCTCTCAGCCTCCCAGTTGCTGAGATTACAGGCTCGTGCCTCCACACCTTGCCCAAAAGTGTTTTATCTGTTTGGTTTTCTAAAACTTTTTCCACACAACTATCGTTTAAGTTTGTTTATTACCCCTTTCAGAGTATCCTATGATTGTGACATAGGAAAAGTTGGTCATTTTCTTAGTAACTTTCCTCATTCTCCCTACTACTTCTCCTGGATTTAAAAAGAAATGGAATTTTTCTATTTGTTTGTATAACTGCTCTCAACCAGCCTTGGGGTCCGTATTACCAGCCAGGGTTTGTCTAGGTTACAGAGGGTGATGGTGTTCTGTCCACTGATCTTGGAGCCTCCTAGGAAGACTAGAGTGCTTAAAAGGGAAGGTTGGGTGCTGGCTTGGTCTGTGCTCTCCTGCACACTGCCTGATCTTCTCTTCCTCTGAATAGGATGAAGGAGACTCCAAGACAGCCTCCCCATGGAAGGTAAGGACTCCTTTACAAGTTACTGTTCCCAAGGGCTTTGCAAGAACATACACCATTTTATGTTCTCTCCAGTGCACCTCTTTCTGAGGATTCATCCTGAGTTGAACTTTGGCCTTCTCTGGACTCATTTGGGCTGGCCTCTTTTTGATCTTTGTGTTGTATTCTGTTGTCTCTAGAAGTGTGATGTCAAATACACAGCAGCCAAGGACTTTCATTCAGCTGCTCAGTAGGGTTGGACCATGTCAATGCCTGACAGTAGCTACCTGACAGTAGCAACTCATCATCATGTGTGACCCTGATAGCATAGCATAGCTGTCCAGTTGAAATGGTGAAACAGGGTGATGACAGAGGATGTAGGGAGAATGAAACTCCACTCAGCACCTGCCTGTCTTCTTTCTCCTGTGGGCTGACAAAGGCTTTGTGGAAGATTCTACATCTGCAGGCAGAAAGGGAGGAACAAGTTACCACCTACCATAGACATCACTCAAACAGTGCAGGGTGGCACCTCCCCAGAATGGCACAGCTCAGAGCAGGAACACAGAGAAGAGGTTTTATGGGCCATGTTCATTGCGACGTGTGTTAGTGAGCTCCTGCATCATTATTATCAGAATAATTGACAGAACACTTGAAAGGAGGAAGGATTTATTTGGCTTATGGTTCAGAGGATTTCAGTCCCCAGTGGCAGGGAAGCATAGTGGGTCAGCAAGACCAGTGGCAGAAGACCTTCACCTCAGGTGGAGAGAGCAGGGAGCTTCCTTGAGTGGCCTCTGTAGAAACCTTCAAAGGCCTGCCCCTGCCCTCAGTGACCTACTTCCACCAACTAGATCCTGCCTTCTAAAGTTCCATGCCTGCAGCTGTAGCCCTGTGGCATCCGATCCCGTCAGATCTCGGAAGCTAAGCAGGGTCAGGCCTGGTTAGTACCTGGATGGGAGATCGCATGGGAACACCAGAAGCTGTAGGCTTGGGAGAAGGACCTGGCAACCCCCTCCAAAAATCAATCTGCCACTGAAAACCCTATGAACAGCAGAGAAGCACTGACAATAGTGTTTCCCCTGTTGTACACAGGGTCGCTATGAGTCGGATACCGACTCGACGGCACCTAACAACAACAACAACAACAAAGTTCCACAGCCCCCAAAAACAGTGCCACCAACTGGGGACCATGCATTCAAATATGAGGCTTGGAGCTGGGCGTGGTGGCGCACGTCTATAATCCCAGCGGCTTGGGAGGCAGAGCCAGGAGGATTACAAGTTCAAGACCAGAGGAAGTCTATGTAACTTAGCGAGACCGTGTCTCAGGAAGTAAGGAAAAAAAAATAAAAGGGCTGGGGGTGCAGCTCAGTGGTCCAGCACTTGCAAAGCATGCAGGCATGAGGCCCCGGGATCAACCCCCAGTACCACAAAAAAAAAAAAAAGAGGCTTGGGGACCATTTTATATTCAAACCATAACACCAGAAGATTGCATCATGAGTTGCCTGTGTTTCGATTCTAGCATCTTCCTTTCCGACGCAGCTCTTGGGAATGTATCACAAGTTACAGAGTAGATTTCTGCATTACAAAATGTGTCTTTGTAAGACAGGAGGAAAGCGTGAGAACCTAAACAAAAAAGGCCTCCCACCTCTGGCCTTATCTGCTCACCTCTCCTGCTCAGTCTTGTCTGACCTATTCTAGGGACGCGAGGCGCCAGGGCTTGTGTTCCCTCACAGCTCTGACGACTCTCATTAGAGAGGCTCTGTATTGGGAGCGGGGACATTTTTCCTTTGATTCAACTTTCCATTTCTCAATCTTAATTTTTCCTCATACAGCAAAATTTGATCATTGGTGACTTGAATGCCTGTCTGACCTCTTTGCAGAGCTTCCAGAAATGGTTTTAGACACTTTTATGAATACCAGCACCTCTTATTTCTGCAAAGGGTTGGGCATAATGGGTCGGCCTTCTGGACCCTACACACAGCCACATGTCACCTGGGAGTGTGGGAACATCTCACCAGCATCAGTGCCCTGTGTCCACCTGAGCGCTGCTTTTCTTGGCATACTTGAAGGATTATGCGCCAGGTGGAGCTTGTTTAATGTCAATTGGGTGGGCTCTGAGGTCCTGAGGTCCTTGAGACATTTAGAAGTGTTTGCCTTGTTGAGAATGAAGCTATTTCACTGGCTCGCTTCCATTTTCCTGTGGCAAAGCAATTCCCTTTCCTTCAGGAGGCTGGTGTTAGAACAACAGCCCCGCAACCATGTTAGGTATGATGGGTTTTTTGTGCACTTCACTGTGAACTAATCAATCACAGTTGCTGGCGCGTGGTACTCAGAGAGTGTTCTGGAGTGTTCTAGCATGAGCAAGAAAAAGACACTGATCATTAGTCCTTGCGCAGGTTTTTCTGTGAGCCAGCTGTTTCGTTGTGGTTTTACCCCTTCTCACTCTGCATCCTGGAGCTGACTATAACCATACATAATGGGTTTCCTCATGCCTTTCCAGTAGCTGATACTTTAATTAATGCCTCTGTTCCACATGTTGCCAATGTCCCTTTAAGGTAACTTGGTTGACCATTGGGCCTAATCGTGGCATTCTCAGCTCAGACTGTCTTAGAGTGCAGGCCCTTGATTGGTTTTCCCTCTGTTCTCCTCACAGTCTGCCCGTCTGATGGTTCACACCGTAGCTACCTTCAATTCGATCAAGGTAAGAAGGGATGGCCGGCTCCTCTGGTTGCCCCTGCTTTGCTTGCTGCCTCCCTCTCCCATCTACAGTGGAGCTCTTGTCCTCATCACAGGGGTGAGCTGAGACCCACCACACTCTTCTTAGTCTCCAGAAGGCTCCTTTCTGAGGGTTCTGGGCAAGCTCAGTCCTCTCAGGGACATAGGTGGCTCAGTCGGACAAAGGTTGGAGAGGACACTCTTGGCATTTATCCGCTCAGCAGTTGCTTGTAAAGCGGAAGTCACATGCAGGCACTAGGCCAGTGATAAGTTAGTCTCTCCTGATATTTCAGAGGAGATCTCACTTAGATGTTTAGGGGGTCTTCAAACCATCACATAGGTAGAGCTGGTTTTGACTTTTTGTAATGTTGCTGTTGCTGTATACTCATTTATCCAGCTAGAAAGGTTGAAAACAGGAATTTACCGGGGCCCTAGCATTTCCTTCCAGTTCAGCCACTTTCCCAAGACCTGGTTGTGGGCATGACTGGGCAGGATGGAAACAGGGCTGAAACAGGCATCCTCCCATAGGAGCTGAACGAGCGCTGGCGGTCCCTGCAGCAGCTGGCTGAGGAACGAAGCCAGCTCTTGGGTAGCGCCCATGAAGTACAGAGGTTCCACAGGTAAGGGCCCCCATGCTGTCTGGGAGGGGGAGAAATGGGGACTGGCCATCCCACCCTGATAGCCCTGACTGGCTCACTGGGATCTCAGTGTGATAGCTGAGTCTCATGGCCATTTATACCCTGTCACCTAGGCCATACTGACAGGGTGGATGCTCAGTGAGTACCGCTGAGGACGAATATGTTTTTCTTCCCTGTGTAGAGTTATCCACAGTAGCCACTGAGTGGCATACAAATGCCAGCCAAAGAGATTTTTTTCTGGGTTTGCCCTGGAACCAAGGCAACTGTACACAGCACTTAACTAAGCTGCTTGTGTCCCACCTACAGAGATGCTGACGAAACCAAAGAATGGATTGAAGAAAAGAACCAGGCTCTAAACACAGACAACTATGGCCATGATCTAGCCAGTGTCCAGGCCCTGCAGCGCAAGCATGAGGGCTTCGAGAGGGACCTTGCAGCTCTTGGTGACAAGGTGAGAGATGCCGAGGGCGGAGCAAAGTCTTGGGCTCTCCACAGCAGAGCTCCCTTATTTGTGCTTTCTCACCACTTTCTTCCCATAGGTCAACTCCCTTGGGGAGACGGCCCAGCGCTTGATCCAGTCCCACCCCGAGGCTGCCGAGGACCTTAAAGAGAAGTGCACCGAATTAAACCAGGCCTGGAGCAGCCTGGGAAAGCGCGCAGACCAGCGCAAGGCCAAGCTGGGTGACTCCCATGACCTGCAGCGCTTCCTTAGTGATTTCCGGTAAAAAACAAATGTCCCTTAGAGGTCTAGAGCATAGGACCTTCTTTGTAGTAGTCTTCTTTTTTTTTTCTGTACTCTGGAGTTGAACGTTAGGCCTCACACATGCTTTTTGCAAGCACTCAACCACTGAGCCATACGTTCAGGTCCTGTAGTGGTCATTTCTATTATACAAGTAATACCTACGCCATATAAAATATTCAAACTACCAAGTCCTAAAAAATCTAACTTAAGTTTACTTCCTTATCTGTAATATGTGTATAAGCATGCACACATGCGAACATAACTGCACACCCTTTTCTTCCGTAGACATTTTTCACTTAATATAGCTATACCTTAGTCTTTTCCACCAACTTTTCTTTTTCTTTTTTTGCAGTACTTGGTTGTTGAACCAGGGCTTCACACATACTTTGCAAATGCTCTTCCACTAGGCTGAATTCCTAGCCCATTTTTTATTTTTTTATTTTGAGCCAGGGTCTCGCTAAGTTACTCAGGCTGCCTCTGGCCTCAAACTCGTGATCCTCGTGGCTCTGCCTACTGAGTTGCTGGAATTATAGGCATGAGCCACTGTACCCAGCCCCACCAACTTTTTGATTTAGAAGAGTTTGCACACTGCAGAGAAGTTGAAAGAATAATACAAGGAGCAGCTGCGATATCACTACCAGTGATCACCAGCTGATGTTTTGGCGTTCTCATTCTCTCTGGGCACTTTCGTTTCCTGAGCACCTGCGAATAGGTTGCAGATCCTCCTGTGAATGTGGGATCGTACATCTCTCAGAGCCGGGGCGTTCTACACAGCCATGCTTTCATCCTGGCACTAGAAACCATGCTCAAACATAGTCATGTTCAAGTTCATAGTCAGCCTTTCCTAGGCGTTCTCCAACATGTATTTCGTAACTAAAGCTTGTATTTAATCCAGATAGCAAAGCATTTGGTAGTCTTGTCTTAGTCTCCTTTAACCTGGAGCAGTATCCCTCTGCCCTGCTTTTGTCTTTCATGACGCTGACCCATTTTAGGAGTCCATCCCAGTTGTCTGACCAAATGTGCCACCATCTGGTATCTCAGTCTGAGTGGTGACACTCCCTCAACTGGTTGTCTTACTTGCTTAACGGTAGCCGTTGGGCCAGGCATTTCTCTTGTGTGTTCTGTGCTCTTTAACAGTACTTTTGTGCCTATAACCACAGCTCACATGTGTGCGTGCAGGGTTGACATTTCCTCTGCTTAGATGGGATGCTGCACATGGTACCATGCCTCTGCTAGGGGTTCCAGTTGGTAGTTTTGGATTTTTTTTTTTTTTTGGTGAAGGTCACATAACACACAGTTAAACCATTTTAAAGTATGCCATTCAGCGGCCCTTAATGTGGACACTCTGTTGTACAACTACTCTCAAGTTCTGAAACTTTCCCCACCCTAGAGTGACGTCCCATACCCCGTACCTAGTTCCTCTCCATTCCCTCTCCCAGCCCTTTGTAACCCCTCATGTGCTTTCTGTCCCTGTGTATTTGACTGTTCTGGACATTTCCTTCTAAAAGAATCACATGCTGAGTGCAGTTACACACTTGTCACACATCCTTGTGTACCAGGACCTCTGCAAGAAGCTGGATTCAATGTGAGCACAGACCTAGGGCTTCAAGGCTTAGTCCTAAAGAAAGGTTTTTCATTTGGAGTCATCAAAAATTTAAGCATAAGCTGGATGCAGTGGCACACAACTGTAATCCCAACAATTTAGGAGGCTGAGGCTGAAGGATCACTAGTTCAGGGCCAGAGGCAGTAATGTAGTGAGACCCTGTATCAAAAAATAAAAAATTATAAGACCAGGCATGCTGGCAGACTGTATAATCCTAAGGACTCAGGAGGCGGAGGCAGCAAGATCATAAAAAGACTGGAGGCAGCCTGTGTAACTTAGCAAGACCCTGACTCAAGATAAAATATAAAAAAGGGTGCAACTCAGTGTAGAGTTCTCGCAAACTATGCACAAGGCTGGGTTCAACCCATCATTACCATAAATAAGTAAATAGTTTAAAAAGGGAACTGGAGTGAGGCTCAGTGGTAGAGCACTTGCCTAGCATTCACAAGGCCCTGGGTTCAGCCCACCAGTACTGGAGTGGGGAGAGTAACTTTAAGATAGCCATTGCTTCTATTAGAATCTGTGATGGTAGCCGGGCTCGGTGGCGCACGCCTGTAATCCCAGCGGCTGGGGAGGCGGAGGCAGGAGGGTCACAAATTCGAGATCAGAGGTAGTCTGCGTAACTTAGCGATACCCTGTCTCAAAAAGTAAAAAAAAAATGGACTGAGGGTGCAGCTCAGTGGTCCAGCACTTGCAGAGCATGCAAGCACAAGGCCATGGGTTCAACTCCCAGTACCGCTCCAAAAAATAAATAAATAAATCTGTGATGGTGGAGGGTAAAAGAGATCTCAAATAAGTTTAATAAACCTATTCATTTTTCCTTTGAGAAATGCTGTTTTTTAAATATATATATATATATATTTTTATTTATTTATTTATTTATTTATATAAATATAAATATATATTTTAGTAAGAAGAGGAGGCTGTGAGACCCAGCCCCATTCAATAGATGACTAGATTCACCCAAAGTGACCTCTGGGCAAGAGTGATATAGTTCTGTTTTCCTGGGCAGAAAGCCTGCTTGCCAAATATTATAGCTGTTCCTCTGCGGATCTGGTTTCCAGGGACCTCATGTCTTGGATCAATGGAATACGGGGGTTGGTTTCCTCAGATGAGCTAGCCAAGGATGTCACTGGAGCTGAAGCTTTGCTGGAGCGACACCAGGTAGGTAGACCTGCCTCCTGAGTGGCCTCGCCCCACACCCTTTGTTGTGAGCCAGTGGTTGACACTGACATGGGTATCTTCTGCCAATTATCTAATCCCTTCCCTCTTGGCAGGAACACCGGACAGAAATTGATGCCAGAGCTGGCACTTTCCAGGCATTTGAGCAGTTTGGGCAGCAGCTGTTGGCTCACGGGCACTATGCCAGCCCAGAGATCAAGGAGAAACTTGATATTCTCGATCAGGAGCGCGCAGACCTGGAGAAGGCCTGGGTTCAACGCAGGATGATGCTAGACCAGTGCTTGGAACTGCAGGTGAGTGTGCTGTGGATTTCTGACCAGGTGTTTCCTTGCCAAAGATCTTATCTCACCTGCCTGTCCACTCCTGCAGCTATTTCATCGGGACTGCGAGCAGGCCGAGAATTGGATGGCTGCCCGGGAGGCCTTCCTAAACACCGAAGACAAAGGAGACTCGCTGGACAGTGTGGAGGCACTGATCAAAAAGCATGAAGACTTCGACAAAGCTATCAATGTCCAGGTGAGACCCTGTACCAGGTAGGCTTAAGCTGGATTTTTCCTGATTGACATCATCTCTTTTGTTGGAAAATTCTCCTTTCCTCTTTTAACAGTTAGAATAAAAAGTGGTTACTGACTTTGATCTCAGCTAGAGAGCTTTGGCTCTTTCCTAGAATTAAAATACTTGCTATTAGAGTTGATGCTGTAGCTTAGCGGTAGAGCACTGGCCTACCATGTAAGAGGCCATGGGTTCAATCCTCAGTACCAGGGGGAAAAAAAGAAAAAGGTATTGACTCCAACAAAAAAAGCAATATAGACTCCAACAAATAAGCAATATAATCACTTATATCTGCAAGGGATATTTCTATAGTCAGGAAAAATATGTATGTAAATAATTAGAGAAAAAACTAGGGGCTGGGATGTAGCTTAGGTAGAGCACTGCTTGGTGTGCAGCAAGCCATGGGTTCAATATTTAAATCAAAAAAAGAAAAAAAACTTGAAAAACTGTAAATAAATTATGGGATTTTTGAGACTTTAATAATTATATGGGGGGTGGGGGTGTGTGGCTCAATGGTAGAGCATTTGCGTAGCATCTGTGAGGCCCTGGGCTCTGTTTCTGGGACCATTAATAATAATAATAATAATAATAATGGTAGTCCAGGGAAAATTTTAAGGTGGGGAAAGTTGTGGGTAGGTAAGGGAATGCATAAAGAACAAGCAAGATGCACAACTCTGGTATCTAAAGCATTTCATTCCAAATCTGAGTCTTCCTGTGGTGAAGCCTGATTTGTTGTACGATATCTGCTAGTGTCCCAGCCCTGTCCACCTCAGTGTGACCTGGAGTCTTGGGCTAAATTCTACTCTAGCAATGATGAAAGTCAAGCTAGCTCCTGGCACTTTATACTCCTGCTTCTAAAGTGTCACTGTATTCCGATCCTGCCACCAGCAAGTTCCCAGTCACCTCAAATAACCACTCTCTTCTGAAGACCGGTGATCTAGGGAGGCCCGGCCACAGACCACCTCAGCCTCACATCTGTTTACCCACAGGAGGAGAAGATCGCAGCCCTACAGGCGTTTGCCGATCAGCTCATCGCTGGTGGCCACTATGCCAAGGGAGACATTGCCAGCCGCCGCAATGAGGTCTTGGACAGGTGGGTATCCCGAGGCACTGATAGTCACCAGGTTTTAAGGAATTATGCCAGCTCCATCTGCAGCTTCCTCCCCATGGTAAGGGGTGCTCACATGAGCTCATGGCTTTGCTGTCAGGTGGCGCCGCCTGAAAGCCCAGATGATTGAGAAGAGGTCCAAGCTCGGAGAGTCTCAGACCCTGCAGCAGTTCAGCCGGGATGTGGATGAGATCGAGGCCTGGATCAGTGAAAAGTTACAAACAGCAAGTGACGAGTCGTACAAGGACCCCACCAACATCCAGGTGAGCAGAGCCACTTGGATATCTGTCCTGAAGTAGCCCTGTATCCTTGAGTGGGCTCTGTTAAATAAGGCATCTTTAAAGGAATGTTCCTGTAAAACAATTTGTTTGTGCCCATGGCAAAGCCAATGAAAATATTTCAGTAAACTGAGTCAGTAGAAATGGCCCACTAAATGGTCAGAGCCATTTGAAAGCTGCCTTCCTCCCTAGTCTCTGTTGAAGCCATGTCTGCTAGAAAGTCTACAGAGTCCCCCTCCTGTCCTGTTCCCTAATGCTGAACTTCTCAGAGGAAGTATGGCAGGATAGGTCTCTGTTTAATAGCTGATACGTGTGTTCACATCAGTGTACTGAACTCTTGTTCTTTTAATCTGTTTTTGTAGCTTTCCAAGCTGCTGGTAAGTTTTTTATGCTTTTAAGAGTCCTAGATACATGAGCTCCGGCATTCATGTTCTTCTGTGTAGAGTGCTATTAACCGTGATCACACATGGTCCACTGATGTCTCTTCATCCATCCTTTTCATTTCTAATACTCCATCAACCTCCATCCAAATGTCCCTGTGGGATGTGGCTTTCTCTGTTGTAATTAGCCTGCAACCCCTTTCTTCTCCTTTCCCAATTTATCATGTAGTCAAGTTCTGTAAAGTGTTTGATTTGGGAGGCAAGGGGTACTATTTTGAAAATTGAATAAACAGCTTTTCTGTATAGACATTGGCTTAGTCTTTCCATGGCTTAAGGTGTAAGGTGGCCCACACAGGGCAGTCCAGCCTGGCGTGTGAGACTGCTGCACACTCAGTCTGGCATCTAGAGGTGCTGGCCTGGAGGACTGTGGAAAGGCCTGGTCTGCCTCCACCCCTGAGGGCCAAGAGCAGGAGGTTAAGAGAAGAGCCAATACTGCCCAGCAGGTAGTGAGAGGAGATGGCTCCATCCATACCAGCTCAAAAGTTGCATCAGTGGGTGGAAGAAATGGAGCTGTAGAAGAAAATAAATGGGGTTTGAATGAAAGATTAATCAGAGCAAGACTCAAAGGGGAGCTGCGCTTTTGTCAGGATCTAGGGTTGAGACCTTTCCATCCTGGGGTTTGGATTGGGAGAGTGAAGCACCTAGCACAGCACCGCGTTGGTGCTGACTGGCCAGAGCCCCACCCTCTGACGGCTTCTGCCTCCGAAATGAAACATCCAAAGCAGAGTTCTTCCCCAGCTTCCCTGCTGTTTCTTCAGTTCTCTTTCCCCAGTAACACTGTGCTCTGAGACCCTGCGTTTCTCATCCACCCAGTGTTTCTCCCAGAACTGTGCTCCAGCTGCCATGTCCTTGCAGTCCGCTCTCGTCATGTTTCTGCGTCTTCTGTTTTGTCATAAATTCTTGCAAACCATACGAGGCTCCCAGCCCTCTCTTTTCCCAGCGAAAACAGATTCCAACCTGCCTTTGTGTCAGGTTATGACAGCAGCCCAGTGTTTTGATTAATGACAGTTACCAAATGATACATGAGCAAAGCCGAGGCTGCAGCAGCTGTAGGTTCTTCCTCTGTCAGCAGAGGGACAAGACCAGCCATGAGATGAGTGCCAGGTGGCAGTGGCTGCCTGAAATGATGGCACATGATTATATACCATGCCTGTTATTTGTCAGAGCTTCTGCCCTATAAGGTCAGAGCCGTGGATGAAGTTGATGTACAAGTAGATTCAAAACTGAGATTGGCACTGTCATCTTCTACAAAATGTTAAAAAGTGTGTAATTATAGGGCTTTGCTCTCAGCCAGCTGGTGCAGCTGCTTTCAGAACTGACTTTCTGTGCCTCCTCCTGAGCTGGCGCAGGGCCCTTCTCCTCTCCTTGGGCCCAGAACCCCTGCTTAGCTCCCACAGACCAAGTCCCACAGTACCGCACACGTTCTCTGATTGCCTTCTACAAACACATGATGCTTGCCCCAGTTTTCTTAAGTTTTTCCCATCACTTGCCCCCCTCTGAGCATCCCTCCTGCTTTAAAGACGAGCCTCACAAGAGCTGGCCCTGAAAGTGGTTTGGTTTTTTCAGAGCAAACACCAGAAGCACCAGGCCTTCGAGGCAGAGCTGCATGCAAATGCCGACCGCATCCGTGGGGTCATTGACATGGGCAACTCTCTCATCGAACGTGGGGCCTGTGCTGGCAGTGAAGACGCCGTTAAGGTACAGCGCAGGGCCTCCTGCTGGCCCTGGGAAGAAGGGCCACATGCTGCCATCTGCTAGGTGATGCCTCTGAAGCAGTCAGTGGGTAGAGTGCTTGCTTAGCATGCGCTGAGGCCCGGGGTTCGCTTCCAGCACCACAACCAACCATAAATGGGAGCCAGGCTGAGTGCAGTGGCACACACCTGTAATCCCAGTGACTTGGAAGACAGGGGCAGGAGGATAACAAGCTCCAGGCCAGAGGCAGCCTGTGTTACTTGAGGAGACCCTGAATCAAAATAAAAAATAAAGAGTGGGCTTGGGGTGCAACCCGGTGGTTGAGAATTTGCAAAGTATATATGAAACCCTGGGTGCGAAACCCTGGGTTCAACCCTTTAAAAAGAAAAAAACAGGGCCAGGTATGGTGGCACTCATCTGTACCGCTAGTACCCAAGAGGAAAGTTAGCAGATGGATCATGAATTTGAGGCCAACCTGGGCTACATAAGTAGGACTGTGTCTTAAAAACACCTAAATGACTTAGAGTCTAGGCCACGTGACAGATGAGGACTAGCAGAGCGGATGGCTCCTGTGGATGCTTCCATTTCCTCTTGGAGGTTTTCTCCTTGGGCATTGGGGGAGGGTCCTTCAGAGACTTCACCACCCTGAATGGCTCCTGTCTCCTCCCCAGGCCCGCCTGGCCGCTCTGGCTGACCAGTGGCAGTTCCTGGTACAGAAGTCAGCTGAGAAGAGCCAGAAGCTGAAGGAGGCCAACAAGCAGCAGAATTTCAACACTGGAATCAAGGACTTTGACTTCTGGCTCTCTGAGGTAATGGGAAATGCTCTTCCCTCCCCATGATAATAGGTCAGTCAGCAAGCCCAAAGCTGAGAAGGCAGGGCTTACCAGGTCCCTTCCACCGGCAATCCTCCTTGTCAGATAGGCATCATTCACAATAAAAGATTTAGAATCCAAGGGACTTAGAGATGCTTAGAGATGAGAGCTAATTTGGGGTGGGAGCTGGACCTCAAGCCACTCCTCTCCCAGAAATGCAGATAGGCAGAGGGTGGGGGCTGGCCGGCTGGCTGGCAGGCAGCTCTGACAGGTCCATGCAGAGACAGACCCAGAAGGGTGTCACCTCCTGTCTGTATATATTTCTGTGAATGTTTGTAGAGGTATATTCTATGTAGTTGAATTCACAATGTAATTTTTGATTAGTAGGTATGGTGATATTATCCCAAGTCACTAAAAATTCTTGCCAAACATTTGAGTGTCTGGGTAAGTCCCTCATAGAGTTCTGCTGTAATATGAACAGTCCTATCTTGTTGACATGCAGGTCTTCTCCATTTTTAGGAGTAAAAGTTTTGACACAGTGAACAGCTTTTTATATTAATCTTAGCTCACACTGCTGATTTTTGTCCTAAGAGAGTTGCATTGTAGTGGGACTGCTGTGCTCTTAGCCGTGGCACCTCAGGGAAGGTGTGGGCCTAGGCTGCTAGCTACTCTTGAAATGCGTAGGGGACCTTTTTTATTTTTTGTCTTGTGGAACTGGGTCATTGAACCCAGGGTCTCACGTGTGCTTTTACAAGTGCTGTACAACTTGAGTCATACCCAAGTGCATTTTTTACTTTTTATTTTGATATGGGGTCTCACTAATTTATGCAGGCTGCCTCTGGCCTTGAACTTGTCATCTTCCTGCCTCCACCTCCTGAATCTCTGGGATTATAGGCATGTGCCACTGCACCCAGCTTGAATGGGTTGCATTTGATCTGCAGGGGAGGAGAGTGTCTGGCAGGCTAGCCTGACTGATAACAGCTCAGTAGGCACAACAGTAACACATGATTGAGAAGGGCCTGGATTAGTAGCTGGGACACCTGGCCTTTCAGAATGCCATGTGTGCACCATACAGTAGCCTCTCCATTTTGTATTTCTAATGCCAGGTGGAGGCTCTTTTGGCATCTGAAGATTATGGCAAAGACCTGGCTTCTGTGAACAACCTACTGAAAAAGCATCAGCTGCTGGAAGCGGACATATCAGCCCATGAGGTAAGAGGGGCAGGCCAGCTGCATGAGGAAGCAGTTGGCCCCTGATGTCTGCAACTTGGCTTTGTAGGACTTTGGAGGAGAGCTAGAGCATTCAAGGAAGGAGAATGATGTCAGGCACTAAGGCAGTAGCTCTCAGATGTACTGGTTTGAGGGATGATATATTATTATATGTTTTTCTCTCTCTTGCAGTACTGGGAGGTTGAACCCAAAGCCTCATGCATGCTAGGCGAGTGCTGCATCACTGAGGAGCACCCACAGCCCCTTTTTTATTTTTTATTTTTTTCTTTTTATTTATTATTATTTTTTTTGTGTGTGTGGTATTGGGTGTTGAACCCAGGGCCTCGTGCTTGCATGCTCTGCAAGTGCTGGACCACTGAGCTGCACCCTCAGCCCATTTTTTACTTTTTTTTTAGACAGTCTCGCTAAGTCATGCAGACTGCCACTGGTCTTGAACTTGCGATCCTCCTGCCTCCACCTCCCGAGCCACTGAATTACAGGTGTGCACCACTGCCCTGGCTCCCTTTTTTATTTTGAGACAGGGTCTTGCTAAGTTGCACAGGCTGCTTCTGGCCCTGAACTCGATCTGTCTGCGTCAGCCTCTTGAGTCGTTGGGACTATAGGCATGCACCACAGTGCCCAGTAGGGTTGATATATTTTAGCAATTATTGATGACCCATTATTTATGCAGATTTTATTTATCAATACTCACCATCATTAAAAATAAAAAGAATTAGTTGGGCACCGTGGCACATGTCTGTAATCCCAGTGATGGGGAGGCAGAGGCAGGACAATTACAAGTTTGAAGCCAGAGGCCACATGCACAATTTAGTGAGGTCCTGTATCAAAATTAAAAAATGCAAAAGGGACTAGGGATGTAGTTCAGTGGTGGAACACCCTAGGGTTCAGTCCCCTAGTATTGCAAAAAAAAAAAAAAAAATTAAATGAATTTTTGGCTGGGGAGGTAGCTCAGTGGTAGAGTTCTTGCCAAGCATGCACAAGGCCCTGGGTTCAGTCCCTAGTCCCACAACAACAACAATAATAAAAATTTAGCAGATTTTAAAAAGATAGTCCCAGGGTTAAATATCCTATGATTCTGATTTTATATTCTCAGAATAACAAAATTAAGAGATTATGGGCTGCCATGAGGTAGAGGTGGGAGAGGGCTACAACTGTAAAGAGGTTGCATGTGACAGTTCCTCTGTGCCTCTAGAACAATTCCATATCTTGGTTACGTGAGTCTACTTGTGATAAAAATGCACAAAACTGCATGTGTACACTCAGACACATCAATGAGTATATGTAAAAGTTGATGACATCCAAATAAGGCCTGTGGATTATACCGCTGTCACTTTTGTGGTTTTGATGTACTATAGTTAGAAAAGATACTGGGAAGGATACATAAAACATGTATTTATGACGTCTTATGGATCTATAGCCAACTTAAAAAATTAGAATTAAAGTTGAAAAAACTTAAATATTAATTCACTCTAAATAATAAACCTATTACAAATTTATAATAGAAATAACATTTTTAATGAGAAAAGTGGTGTTGTTTATATTTTTGCAAATCTAGTGTTCAGCTTAATAGAAGACAACTGGATTTTTATAGCTGCTTCTGAGTTCAGGTTACTCTGGTGTGTTATATATAGTGAAGATGCGGCTTTCCCAACAGGTAGAAAATGCCAGCAGGTGGAAAGGGAAGAGTATTTGAGTTCAGATCATTGCAAGTGTGTCCTCTGCTGCTACACCAGCATCTGCAAATAGTAGCTCTGAAAAGCCTGTTGTAAAATGGACTTTGAAACCATACCAGTTTTTCATCCTGAGCTATCTTAAAATCTGTTCCATCTTGGACTTCAAGTTTATCTTTCACCCATGTGTGACTCAGTTGATAAATACTGACTCACTGACTTAAGTATGTAGGTTCTAAATGTTGACCCATTTCATGTATGACACCAAAAGAGCACATTTGTTACTATCACCACCAGCCTCATCAGGAAAAGCTTTGTTTTTGGAAGCTGTCAAGCTCATAACATGGATATGAATTTTCCAAAATTCTAATTTGCTCTGAAAGTTTGAATTGTGTCATTAGAAATAAACTGTCAGTTTCCTTTGAAGTGACTAGGTTCACTTGATCATTCTCAACAAAGTATCTGTCGGGTACCCAAGACTGAATGACCATAGTTTGCCTGTTGTTCTTTCAAGTAAATGGCATGGATATTTAATAAAATTTACATTTGCTGGTTTAATTTTAAGGGATGTTATTTGGGCTGGGGGTGTGGCTTAGTAGTAGAGCACACACTTACGCACAAGATCCTGAGTTCAGTCCCCCACACCAAAAAAATGAATATAAGGATAAAAAATAAAGGCATTTGTAAGTGGAGTAGCATTTCTTACTGCAGGTGGGTGGCAGTGAAGAATGGATTTCCACCAGCTCAGTCTGCTCATGCCTGGCTATAAACCCAAGGCACTGATATTCCCCACCTTTACCTTTTCACCTTCAGCGCAGATGTCCATGTAGTGAAACAGGCAGCTTGTGTCTTAGTGTCTTTATGAAAACAGTTTTGACCTCACAACACCTCATAGGACTCTTGAGTCTGCAAGATTTCACACCGTAGTCAGAAATTCCTGAGTTCTTGTTTTTGACCAGCTATTCATGGAGACCAGGGTTGCTGACCTCTCCGTGTTCCCTCTCCCAGGATCGCCTGAAGGACCTGAACAGCCAGGCAGACAGCCTGATGACCAGCAGTGCCTTCGACACCTCCCAAGTGAAGGAGAAGCGTGACACCATCAATGGGCGCTTCCAGAAGATCAAGAGCATGGCGGCCTCCCGGCGAGCCAAGCTGAGCGAGTCCCATCGCCTGCACCAGTTCTTCCGGGACATGGATGACGAAGAGTCCTGGATCAAGTACGTGCCCCTGCAGATGCGTATTCTTGTCTTTTGGAGGCCCCTGGAACACTCAGCAGCAGGTGGTGGGAACAGAGGCTACCTAAAGAAGCAGGAAAGTTGAGGCTTCCTTGGACTCTGAGGAGGTAGGGAAGCATGGCAGAAAGGGCACGGCACAGAGACCCCATGGGGCTGACGTCAGAGCTCCCTACGCTTGCCTGGGACGCCTAAGTTCTTCTACTGTCCAGATGTGCAGTGGTGCCCAGCAATGGCCCCACCATGGTGGGGCTCATGGTGTCATACTAGCCCCTGCCCTTTGGGTCCTGGGAAATTTAGTGAGTTTATGTCTGATCTGGAGGAGGAAGGAGAGTTGCTTTTTGTTGTTGTTTTAAATCTTCCCACCTCCTACCCTGGGCTGGGATTTAGCTTAATGGGTAGAATGTTGCTCTGTACGCTCTGAAGATCCGGGTTTAATCCTCAGCACTGCAAAAATGGGAGAAGGATGTGGCAATCCACTCCCGAAGCAATCCAGAAACAACCAGCCACTGGAAACCCTATGAGGGTCACTATGAATTGGACCTGGCTCAACAGCCCGTAACAATAACACCTCCTACTCCAGTATATCAGTGAACTGGCCACTTTCAAGGGCAATCACCTTTCTCTTAATTCTTCCCTTCCCCTACCCTCCGGGACTAGAAGGTTGAACCCAGGGCCTCACAGTGCTTTGCAAGCACTCTAGCACTTGAGCTGCACCTCAAGCCCGTTTTTCATTCTTTATTTTGAGACAGTCTTGCTAAGTTATGTGGCCTGCCTCTGGGCTCAAACTCATGCTCCTCCTGCCTCCATCTCCTGACTGGCTGCGATTACACAGGAGTGCACCACTGTGCCTGGCTAATTCCTCACTTTCTTAAAGCCTTAAAAAAGTTACCTATGTGAATACCTTTGTTTACATATATGTGATGGACACATGAATAAATGGGGTTCGTAAGGATACTCACAGCACTCCCCGGCCCCACCACATCCCAGATGAGCCAGTGGTCATTGACAGTGTGCATTGCCAAGGAAGTTCCTGGAAACAGAAAACTGGCAAGGATTTTCCTAGAGAGATGGATAGAGGTGGTGAGGGCATGTAGCTGACCTAACACATCCCTGACAGTGCCACCTCTGCCCTCCAGGGAGAAGAAGCTGCTAGTGAGCTCGGAGGACTATGGCCGAGACCTCACAGGTGTGCAGAACCTGAGGAAGAAGCACAAACGGCTGGAGGCAGAACTGGCCGCGCATGAGCCAGCCATTCAGGTGAGGAGGCGGCCTTCTGACGAGGACAGAGCTAGGGGAATGGGGCCAGGGGATGGGCAGAGACACCCCTCGATCTTATTTCACTGAGGTTTCATATTCAAGATGCCTCAGCCCCAACCAGGAAAGACAGGCTCCAGATGTGATGTTGAGGCCTTTTTCTGGGCTGCCTAGAAACAGGTGCTAGTAGCACTGGTGTGGTGGCTAAGCGTTCTCCCTCATCAGGGCGTCCTGGACACCGGGAAGAAGCTGTCGGACGACAACACCATCGGGCAGGAGGAGATCCGGCAGCGGCTGGCCCAGTTCATGGAGCACTGGAAGGAGCTGAAGCAGTTGGCAGCTGCTCGGTGAGCACCCCACAGGGCCCCTCCGGTGCAGCAAGCAGCGAGCCGCGCCTAGACCTCCCTGCTGGCTCTGTGACTCTTTCTTGGGCATGCAAGTACCCATCAGCTTGCCCCAGAGCTGCCACCTGCCGGCCCGTCCCATGAATCCGTACCTGATGTATGATTCCAGCCTTTCCTGTCTGAAGAACACCCTGTCCACTTGGTACCCTATACATGGCTGCACTAAACCAGTCACATCCCATCTTTATGAGGATTTTAAGCATGTTACTTATGAGAGTTGAAATCAGAGTAGGTTATGACTGATTTTTTCCCATTTCCTGTAATTAGGGGTCAGCGGCTAGAGGAGTCCTTGGAATATCAGCAGTTTGTAGCCAATGTGGAAGAGGAAGAAGCCTGGATCAACGAGAAAATGACACTCGTGGCCAGTGAAGATTACGGAGACACTCTTGCTGCTATCCAGGTCCGGAGAACTGAGCATAGTGCCACAAATTTGGTGGCTTCAAACAACAGAAATGTGCTCGCTCACAGATCTGAGGCTAGAAGCCTGAGTTCCTCTTCCATCTTGTGGTGGCCCCAAGTGTCCTTGGCTTGTGGCAGCATCACTCCAGTGTCTGCCTATTTTCCACATGGCTTTCTCCTTCCATGTCTATTCTTCCTTGGCATTCTCTTCTGTGAGCCTGTCTCTGTCCACATTGCCCTTTTGTGAGGACACCAGTCCTATTGGCAGGAGGTGTTGCACAGTGTCCTGGTCTCATGTTCCACCCTGATGACCTCATCTTAATTTGACACATTCCATCTGCAAAGACCCTGTTTCCATATCCACAGGCCTCAGAAATCAGGGTACAACTCAGCTCATAGCAGCTCCCTAAATTGGTTAACTGTTGTGCCTAACAGCCACCTCAACTACTGGTGACTTCTGTGCAGCTTTCCCTTGGGGTCCCTCTTGCAGCTGCATCCAAGCCGAGGGCTGCTGCTCTGAAAGACCCCACATGGCTGCAGCCACAAGGCTGGCAGCGGGGCCCGCTTTGGGCTGGGCATCTCGGTTTCCTTCCATGTGGCCTCTCGTCCTCCAGTAGGCGGGACCCGCTTCCTCCAGCAGCGTTCAGAGAGGCAAAGGCAGAAACTGCAGGGTGTCTGAGGGCACCCCACGTTCTCCCTGTGTGGGCGTCAGAGCCAGGCCTAGGGCAGCCCGCATCAGCGGTGGATGGAAAGGCTCCCCTCTTGGGAGGTCCCTAGAAGCAGCAGAGAGGCTGCTGTCTGCGGTGCTTAGTGTTCTAAGGAGGGGTACTGACCAGGAAGGTCCCGCGTAAGATGCACTGAGTGCCACTGCTCTGCTGGGTGCCCGTCCCTAGCTTGCTGAGTCCACTCTCATGGTCGACAGGAAAGAGGAGCACTAGGCCACTCAGCAAGCTTGTGACCCCTGCAGAAAGGCCTTTGCAGACTGCGCTGGCCTGTGCTGCTCCACGCCGCTTCTCCTACAGCCTGTTTTCACTGTCTGTGATTACACTTTTATCTGTGGACCATCTTGTCTTATTCCCACCTAGACTGGAGGCGGGGAGGGGGGGGCGTCAGTTTTGTCACCCTCTGTCCAGGGAGCCAGCATGGGCACACGCCAGGCTCTCAAAGGCTGGCCTTGCTGCCTCCACTCCAGGGCTTACTGAAGAAGCATGAAGCTTTTGAGACTGACTTCACTGTCCACAAGGACCGTGTGAACGACGTCTGCACTAATGGACAAGACCTCATTAAGAAGGTGAGCTTGGCCCCTGGGAAGACCCACTCTTGGACAGCTGCATGCCTGGGGTGTTCCCCAAAATGAGGTCTGAGTAGAGACCAGATACACATCCATTTCTGTTTCTTACAGAAGAAAAAGTTATGTGCTAAGTTGGCTCTTTTCTCCCTTTTTTGAAGCAAGTTAGTAAAGTTATTTTGTAGTGTTTATTTTTTCTGCCATTATTAAGAGAAGCATCCCTGAGCCAGGCACTCTGGCACATGCTTGTAATCCCATTGACTTGGGAGGCGGAGGCAGGAAGATCACAGGTTTGAATCCAGTAGCAGCCTGTCTCATGATAAATAAAAAGGGGGCTAGCGGTGCAGTAGTAGAGCACTTGCAGAGCATGCATGAGGCCCTGGGTTCAGCCCTCCAGTGCCATAAGAAAAAAAAAAAAAAAACAGGCATCTCTGTTCTTTTTTGCTTGAAGTTTGTGACAATGTCTTTAAATGTAGACCAGGCTGGCCTTGAACTCATGTCAGTCCTCCTGCCTCAGCCTGCCAAGTGCCAGTATTACAGCCATGTGCCACCACGCCCAGCTTTTGTGTATATTTACAGTTTTAACCAGGGCTGAACCAAAGTGGGGCTTCACAATTTTCAGTGTTCACAGTGTCACTGTGTATGTAGTCACATTGTCACATTGTGTATCTAGTAGCCTTTTGGCTATATAGTGTTTTATTTAAGTGATGGTTATTTGGGCTTTTCCTTTTTTTTTTTTTCTTTTTTTAATAAAAAATAATACTAGTGACTGTATCTGTGCAATCTAATACATCAGCCATTTCCTCCTCCTTCCTTTAGCATTAATTCCCAGAGGTAACGCTGCCAATGCCATCTTTACCCTGAGGCTCTAGCTCCACGTAGCCCTTAGCAAGCTTCACCTATACCCTGCCTGTCAGGGGTCAGGGGAGCAAATAGCCCATCTGACAGAAATTGAGCACCTTCCCTGGGAGGGAGCGTGGCAAATCAGTGACTGCAGTGGGAGGTGAGGCAGCAGGGTGCTTCTCTTCCTGGCCTAGAACAATCACCACGAAGAGAACATCTCCTCGAAGATGAAGAGCCTGAACGGGAAGGTGTCGGACCTGGAGAAAGCTGCAGCCCAGAGGAAGGCCAAGCTGGATGAGAACTCGGCCTTCCTTCAGTTCAACTGGAAGGCCGACGTGGTGGAGTCCTGGATCGGTGAGCAGTCTCGACAAGGTTTCCTTCCCCAGGCCAGGAAGGCCATTCCCAGAGCCACAGCGTGTGGGTTCCTATGCAGTTGAGAGAAACTGATGGAATGCAGGTGGTCAGAGTTAGCTGGCTGCCAGCTAAGAGCAGCCGTGTACGGAGGCCTGAGCCCTCACAGTTGTGCATGGCGGGCACCAGGCTAATTCTAGGGTTAGCAAAACAAGGGCCTGCGAACCCCAACCCAAGCAGTAGGCTCACCCAAGGGGCCAGGCCACAGCAGTCCACACACTACCTGCTGCTCCAGTATCCGGCCCCAGGCAACCTGGAAGGACCACTCACTGCTCAGAGGAGGCTGGGCCTGGGTGCAGGGAGGAGCCAGCTGCTGTGAGGTCAAAGAGAGCTATTAGTAACTTTTTAAGTTAAGCTTGGACAGAGTTCTACCTCAGTTCTATTGCTTTCTTCTCAAATCTGCGTGGCTGCACTGTGAAGGGGTGGTGTAGTTTCCATGATTGGTCTTCCAGGTGAAAAGGAGAACAGCTTGAAGACGGATGACTATGGCCGAGATCTGTCTTCCGTGCAGACTCTACTCACCAAGCAGGTCAGTGTGGCCACCTCACGCCTTGCTCGCTGTTCTTCACCCAGACACTTGGCCGTCCCTGTGAGGCTGCAGAGATTCAGCAGTGTGCAACTCTAGGCCTAGGCTGTGAAGCTGCCAGGCTAACTGGAGGAGCAATCGTGGAGCCAGGCATCCGCACAGCAGCCTGAGGAGGGGCTGACAGGGTGCAGCAGAGGACACGAGGGGTGCCACTCCATCTCTGTAGGTGAGGGCTGGTGGGACAAGGCTCCCAGGCCCAGTCACAAGAAGGTCAGCTGACAGTGGTCACGTGAGGAGGACTTCTGAGGGACCCGAGGTGCTAGAGTGGAGGCCAAGAGGCAGGAGGAGGCCGTGGCTGTAGTCGGTGGGTAAAGCTTCAGGGAAGCAGGCAAGCGGGCAGGCGTGACAGTGCTAGTAGGAGGTGAGGCTCCAGGCCTGCTGCCAGCTCTGAAGCCCTGTGGGGCTGACGCACCGGGAAGAACAGTGGCCGCAGTCCCTACAAATTGGCTTGCTGCTGCTCGTTCCAGGAGACCTTTGACGCTGGCCTGCAGGCCTTCCAACAAGAGGGCATCGCCAACATCACCGCCCTCAAAGACCAGCTGCTGGCCGCCAAGCACATCCAGTCCAAGGCCATCGAGGCCCGGCACGCCTCTCTCATGAAGAGGTGGAGCCAGCTGCTAGCCAACTCGGCCACCCGGAAGAAGAAGCTGCTGGAAGCCCAGAGTCATTTCCGCAAGGTAAGGCCAGGACCAGGTAAGGCTCAGCTGGCCCAGGGGCAGGAATGGCAGACCCGGGTTCCCTCTGCCACTCATGTCCTTGTCCTGTGGGAGAGCTGAGCATGGGTCTGGAGTCAGCTGAAAGCAAGGTGCACAGGACCTTTGCCTTTGTGAAAGCACCCACCAGCGCTGCCAAAAGCCATGGGCACGCACCAAGGGGAGGGTGGAGCGAGGAGACGGGGCAGAGGCGTGGAGAAGCAGATGTGGGGATAAAGCAGAGAGTGCAGCCAGGCTCCCGGCAGGCCGGGCTCCGCTCCCTGCCCTTCCTGTCCATGCCCCTGCTGCCTGCCCTCTAAACTGGCAACTTCCCTCTACTTCCAGGTGGAGGACCTCTTCCTGACCTTTGCCAAAAAGGCTTCCGCCTTCAACAGCTGGTTTGAAAATGCGGAGGAGGACTTGACGGACCCAGTGCGCTGCAACTCCCTGGAAGAAATCAAAGCCTTGCGGGAGGCCCATGATGCCTTCCGCTCCTCCCTCAGCTCCGCTCAGGCCGACTTCAACCAGCTGGCTGAGCTGGACCGCCAGATCAAGAGCTTCCGCGTGGCTTCCAACCCATACACCTGGTTCACCATGGAGGCCTTGGAGGAGACCTGGAGGAACCTGCAGAAAATCATCAAGGTGCTGTGCCAGGCTTCCAGTCCTCCCTGATGCCAGGGCCAGTTCTTGTCCATACAGTTTCAGAGTGTTACCTCCTGCCACTTCCCGGGGTGCAGCTGTCCAGGCTGAGGCCATCTGCGGGGCGGGGGCAAGGCCCCGCAGAAGGTAGCATCTCCTCCCTTTGGTCTCAGGAGCGGGAGCTGGAGTTGCAGAAGGAACAGCGGCGACAGGAGGAGAACGACAAGCTGCGCCAGGAGTTCGCCCAGCACGCCAACGCCTTCCACCAGTGGATCCAGGAGACCAGGTACTTGCTGGGAAGGCAGCTTAGGGAGCAGTCTGGGCCGAGGCTGGATCCCCAGCCCCCAGTGCGAGGGCATGGGGAGCTTTGTTTAAAACCTGAGCCCAGGCGGGTGCTGTGCCCCTTGCCTGTAATCCCAGCAACTTGAGAGTCTGAGGCAGGAGGATTGTGAGTTCGGGGCCAGAGGCAGCCTGCACAGCTTAGCAAGACTCCATCTCAAAGTAAAAAATAAAACAGCTCAGGGTGCAGCTCATTGGTAGAGCACTTGCCTAGCACTTGTGAGGCCCTCGTCTAAACCCCTCATTTGTCGTTGTTGTTAGGTGCTGTCGAGTCAGTATCCGACTCATAGCGACCCTTATAGGGTTTTCAATGGCTGTTTTGGGATTACCTTGGGAGTGGATTGCCAGGCCCTTCTCCCATTTTTGTGGTGCTGGGAATTGAACTCGGGACCTCAGAGATTGCAGCGCAGCGCTCTACCAACTAAGCTACATCCCAGCCCCAAACCCCTCAGTACTGAAATTAAAAATGGAGCCTGCTTGGACTAAAGAGAAAAGGTTGGCATGGTGGAGGCAGGCTCCAGAGCGCAAGGGTGGACAGCTGCAGGACACTCCGTGGTGTGTTCCCAAAGGTGAAGCTGCTCAGCGTGAGGTGTTGCTGTGCATGGCCCCAGTCAGGCCCCAGCAGTCACTCGGCGACGGCTGGCACAGGGTTGACAGCAGAATAGTACTGATGTTCTCGGTTTTGTTTTTCTTTCTTGTGTCTTCGCTCTGCCCCCTCTTCCCAATCGCTGCTACGTCCGGACACCGCCTTGTCTCGTGGCTGCTTGGATCTCCTCCACAGAACGTACCTCCTCGATGGGTTAATATTGTCTTCTTTCTCTGGGCTCGTGGTGTGGTGGTGTCTCGTGTGCCTGTCCCTGTGCCCTTCATCCCCCCATGGCCTGGCTTGCAGAGGATCCCAGGATGGGCCTTCCTGCCCACCTTGCCCCCATCACCTCATAAGGAGCGTGTGCCTTGCCCTGCAGCCTGCCATCCCTGATCGAGCCTGTGGTCTGGGGGTGAGGGGGCGGTGCTACTCCTCCCTTTCCGCTCAGATTCCAGGGGTTCCCTTCAGGTCAAGAATGTGGCCACCCAGGGACGCCAGAGCCGAAGTCCAGAGCCTCTGGGGATCCCTTGCCTGTTCAGCTATGGGGACTGTTGTGGACTTCTTTCTTGCCTGTTTCCCCCACGTGTCTAAGAGGCCACATGTAGCCCTCGGGTGGCCAGTGGGCACAAGCTGGAGGCAGTGCTGGGGATCAGGCTGGGTGCAGTGTACAGCTGAGAGGGAGCCTCGCAGCTCCCGGGGAGACGGCCTAAAGCCGCAGTTCCCAGCATTACCAGGTACTGTGGAGGCAGGGCTTGGAGGAGCCCCGGAAAGGAGCAGGCTGTCCTGAGCCCCAGCCTAGGCCAGTCTCCTGTGCCCTCTTGCCAGGTCTGCCTTCCCTGCCCTGCCAAGACCCAATGACCTAACTGGCTCCCTAGGGTTTTGCACAGACACGGAAGGATCAGGCGTGGAGAGGCGGCAAAGGGGGAAATTTGCCCAAACCAGTCAGGCTGCTGAGCTTCCCTGAGGTGGGAGAGGGTGGGGTCCCCAGGCTGTCCCCACCCTGCTGTCTGCTATTCTAGGCCTTGTTTCCAAGTGCTGCCGTGCTCCCTCACCCATGGCTACTCCCAAGCCCTGTCCCACCTCGCCCCGTTCCCCTAGCTCTCGCCCACCGCCAGGCTGCCCGCTGGTGCCCTGCCGCTCGGCCTGTGGCACGCGTCCGTCTCAGCATGCTCTCGCCTCGCCTCGCCTCCCATCCGCGTATTCATTTGGTTTCTTTTCTTTGACTAGCATAGCATATCGTCGGGTCATTCGTGTCTATCAGTATGAAGTTGGGGATGATCTGTCTGGAAGGTTTTTCTCCTCTTATTTCTCTTCTTCCCTCACTGTGGTTTTACCAATGCACCCTGGATCCCCAGGTGGCTCCGCTTCCTGACTAACCCACGCCCTGGCCGCTTGGGAGGAGGGTCGAGCCCCCTCTGCTGCACTGGCCCTGGGGCACCCTTTCCCTGGGGATGGGGCGTGCCTGTGAGTCTCACCTGCTGGGGTCGGAGGAAGTGTGGAGCCTTGCCTTGCTGGAGCACTTGGAACCTGGGGAGATTGCAGAGCTTGCCCTGGCTCACTGGGTTCACGGGGTTAGGCCAGGACAGACATGGGTGCAGAGGAGCCAGGGCCGGGAGCCCAAGGCCATGCGCACTGTGTGAGTTTGTCCCTGCACGTGATCCCAACTTGTCCTTGTTCACTGAGAACCTTTTGTGACCTCGCACTGTGTTGTCCTGGTGGGGAGCAGGCTCCCCCACACCTGCCAGCTCCCCAGGACATGGTCCTGGAGAGGAGGTCCAGCCTGGCTGGCCAGATGACAGAACCAATTTCAGGCTCAGTTGCAGCCATCTCCCTCCCAGGCAGAGTTAGAGCCATCTTCCCAGCCCATGCCTGGCCCTCACCTCAGCTCCCCACTCGTCTGCTCATTTGAGGGGCTCCCTCCTCAGGAATCCGCAGGGCCTTGTCCGGGGTTGCAGAGAAGGCGCTGAGGCCTTCAGCTGCTTGGTTCCTTGGAGACACAAATTAATACCTGAGCAACCACTGGAGGTCTGAGGAGCCACATGAGCAAGCGTCCTGGCCCTGGCCCACGTGTCACTGAAGCAGCAGAAGTGTGACCTGCTCTCCTGGTTCCCAGGCCAGTTAGGAAGAGAGAGGCTATAGCAGATAGATGAGGTTTCCTCAGGAGAGGGTCTGCAAGCTGCTGGGCATTGTTTACCTCGAGCTGTGTGCTGATCCGGCCCCTCTCCTCACCGTGCTTCTGTGTTCAGGTCCTGCATGGTGGAAGAATCTGGAACCCTTGAATCCCAGCTGGAAGCTACCAAAGTGAGTGGCCCAGGGCCTGGGGCCCAACTCCGGGCCTTCCCTCCCCTAAGTGGACCTGCCCCTCTGCCTTGGCTTAAGTTGGGCCCCAGACTGCTACCCGTACCCTTTCCCTTGACTTGAACAGCCTGAGCCTGTCTTTGGCAGCTCCTACCGAGACCCCCTCGCAAAGGCAGAGGTGTCTGGTGTGCAGGGCGCAGTTTCCCCAGACTGTCTGCCCACCGGGTGTGAACATTTTTCCCTACGTGGAGGTGGTTTGGCTTTCTACAGCTTCACCCCATCCTGCTGTCCCTATTCTAGAAGGTCTTGAGGGTTGCACAGACTCCTGGGTGTAGCGGGGAGCCCGTCCCACACTTCTTTGTCCCACCCCACAGCGCAAGCACCAGGAGATTCGAGCCATGCGAAGTCAGCTGAAGAAGATCGAGGACTTGGGGGCTGCCATGGAGGAGGCCCTCATCCTGGACAACAAGTACACCGAGCACAGCACGGTGGGCCTGGCCCAGCAGTGGGACCAGCTGGACCAGCTGGGCATGCGCATGCAGCACAACCTGGAGCAGCAAATCCAGGCCAGGTGCTGCCCCGGGCCCAGAAAGCGGGCAGGACGAAGGGGGATGCAATAGGGCCTCAGGGTGAACAAATGGCCCCGGCCACCGGACCTGGGCTCAGTCCACAGGGCAGCCGTCAGTGAGGGGTTGGCACCTGCTGTGTGGAAGGCCTAATCCCTACTTCTTTTCTTCTTCCAGGAACACAACAGGTGTAACCGAGGAGGCCCTCAAGGAATTCAGCATGATGTTCAAGTGAGTATGGCCCCTGGCGCAAGGTGGGGGCGGCAGGACAGCGGGGCCCGTGCACTGAGCAGCTCGGGGTTCTGGGTTACAGACACTTTGACAAGGACAAGTCTGGCCGGCTGAACCATCAGGAGTTCAAGTCCTGCCTGCGGTCGCTGGGCTATGACCTCCCCATGGTAGAGGAAGGGGAACCTGATCCGGAGTTCGAGGCCATCTTGGACACTGTGGATCCCAACAGGTAAGCTACCGGGGTGGTGGTGGACGTGGCCTCAGCCTCCCTCCTGCCCGCCTGGCTCACCGTACTTGCCCCGTCCTCCCCCAGGGATGGCCACGTCTCCCTGCAAGAATACATGGCTTTCATGATCAGCCGTGAGACGGAGAATGTCAAGTCCAGTGAAGAGATCGAGAGCGCCTTCCGCGCCCTCAGCTCCGAGGGGAAGCCTTACGTGACCAAGGAGGAGCTCTACCAGGTGCGCCTCGGGAGCGGCAGGGTGGTTTCCCTGGGGTCAACTGAAGGCAAAGGTTGCACTTGGGTTTGTGGCAGTCTGGGGAAACAGTCCCACCCTGGGCCGCGCACAGGAGTTTCGCCCATTACACGTGGAACTCAGCGTGGCCAGGCTTGTATCAGCCGGTAGAACCGGGCCTGCTCCAACCCTGTTCCTCTGGCCTGTGGGTGGCGCTGTCAGGCTGGCTGAGCTGACCCGGCCCTGTCCCTCTCCAGAACCTGACCCGGGAACAAGCCGATTACTGCGTCTCCCACATGAAGCCCTACGTGGACGGCAAGGGCCGCGAACTCCCCACCGCCTTCGACTACGTCGAGTTCACCCGCTCACTCTTTGTGAATTGACCCTCGGCACCCGGCTGGCCTGACCACGCTCCTCGCCCTGCCGCCACCCTGCTGCATGTTGATGTCTGTGCTCTCGAGGAGAATATTCCAGACAGTGTTACTTCCAGTGTGACCGTAAGCCTGCTTAGCTTGGGTAAGACGCAGTAGAAAATGGTGCTTCGGTAAACTGCTTCTGGCCCCGTCACAGTCACCGTGTTGCTGTGGGACCCACACCCGTCTCGAGCCGGCCGACCTCATTCCGACATAGAAAAATCAAAGCAGCCAGCTCATTCCTTCTTGTTCTCCTCCCCCCAGATTTTCTGTTTTCATGTAAAAGACAAATAAAGAACTCTACTCTCCCCCCTAAAAGCTTCACTCTTTATTCATCTCGCATCAGAAACACCCCAGCTAAGCATGTGTCTCGCCCTTCTGCCTCCCTGAAGGGGCCACCCCACCCCACCATCGCTGCTCCTTGTCACCCTCAGATGGCCACCTCTGCCGCCAGCCGGTCCAACTCCTCAGTTTCCCGGGGTCCCTGCTCCGTGAAGGCTGTGCTCAGCTGCCACACCTTCACCGTGCCCTTGGCATCCCCCGCAGCCAGGAGCTGGGTCTGCTGGCTGTTAAACTCGAGGCAGTAGACGGGGCTTCCGTCCTGGGTTTGCCTGATGGATACTGTGGGTTTCTGGGAGCTTTTCTGGAGATCAAACAGCTGCACGTCACCTGAAGGGCAAGAGGGTCAGAAGCTAGAAACCACAGCTCTAAATAAGGCTGCTACCCAGGGCCAGTTCTTCCTGTGCCCTGTGGGGTGGGCAGTTGGCTCTGTGCAGAATCAGGCTCATCCCACACGCAGTTTCCCCTCAGCCCAGCTGAGCCTGTAACACCTCGGAAAGAGCTTCAGGCCTGGTGGCTTTTCCCTACCTTCCCCAGAAGCAGCTGCAAAAACCAGGGGGCGCACAGGGGACCAGCGCACAGCAAACAGGTACTTGTGGGAGAGCTGCAGCGAGGTCAGGGGCTGGGCCTGCAGCATAGAGTACAGATGGACGTGGCCGTCCGTCCCCGCGCTCAGAAAGAGGTTCCTACAGAGGGTGCAGGGCACAGAGCAGGCCAGGGAATTGCCGCTGGATGTCTGCACGGGGCTGGCACCTGCCACCAGACCCCTCCTGGGCCCCCAGACCTCGGCGTGTCTTAGTGGACAGGGCAATCCCTGGGACCAACCACCAAAGAGCTGAACACGCAGCTCTGAGAGGGAAGGGTGGATATCCAGGCGCCTGAAGCACGGCCTGGTAGCGTGGAGGCCTGCGGGCAAAGACCTGGCCCTCTCTGTGCCCGAGGCAGGAGCCCCACACCTGGCCGCCCCTACCTGTGGAAGGGGGAGCAGCTCACAGAGTAGACAGGACCCCCGTGGGGAGAGAAGATGAACTGCGCGGGTGCCCGCAGTGGCACAGAGCTGGGCATGCGCGTGAGGGCCGCTGCCTCTGCTGCCAGGGAACACTTGAGCGGGAAGCCACCTTCCGTGCCCAGAACGAAAAGGCTGGCGTCGAAGCTGGAGAAAGCCACGGCTGTAGCGCCCACCTCGGTCTCTCCCCGGGGTGGCTATGGAGAAACAGCAGGGTCAGAGCCAAGGGCGCCATGGCCAGCGGAGCGAAGGAGAGGCGGGGGCACAGTGCAGGTCCCTCGGCGTGCAGGGACGTCCCCAGGCCCAGGCCCCCCGGGCCTTCGTACCTTCTTCAGCTTGGCGCTGCGGGGCAGCTGCTGCACGACCAGGGCAAAGCCCTCAGTGAGCTGCAGCTGGCCGGCCCCAACGCCCTGCCAGAGCAGCACCTTCCCATCGGTGGCCACACTAAGCAGCTGGAAGCGGTGGCTGTGCCTGGGCGCCGGCAGCCAAACCACCTGAGGCGACAGGACGGGGGCAAGGTGGAGAAAGGGGAACCAGCCCCTGCTCCAGGAAGAAAACAAGGAAGACTTCTGGGGGAGGCCCAGGCCAGGAGCCAGCCCTCCCCCTACCCCACCCCGCTCCACAGGCTCTCAGGCAGCCCCTGCGTGGGAAGTGGGGAAGGACAACCCAAGGCAGCTGTCCAGCAGGGTGACCCCCGCTCTGCCCCGCCCCACCGCCTCAGCATCCTGACCTGGTACACGGGGTCAGTGTGGGTGTCATCAGTCAGACCTGTGCGCCACAGCAGCGGGTCCTCGGGACGCCCCATGTCCCACACCAGCACCTCGCCGCTGTACAGCCCTCCTGCGGGGCCCGGGACCTGCCTGTCAGCTGAGCCAAAGCCGGCGGCCCAGTTCACTAGCCACACACCAGCCCTCCCAGCCCTGGAGCCAGGACCAAGGCGTCGGGCTGAAAATCAACACCAACCCCAGCCTGGACCCTTCTGGCCATGCCCGAGGGAGTGGAGCATGTCCCACAGCAAGCTGACACCACCCACAGCGCCCTGGCCCTCCCCACTGCAGGCACAGCTCCTGTCACCACTGACAGCAGCCAAGGGTGCCCCCTTTCATGCTGCCCCCTGGGCCCCTTCCAGGCACCCCTTCCTCCAAGCTCCACACCCGTCTGGTCCCCCCAGCTCCAGACCGCCCAGGAGGGCAGGCCAGCTTGTCTTTAGGCAGCTCCCCTGAAGGCCCAGCTGACGGGCCTGTGGCCGCCTGCATGCAGGCTGAAGCAGGGCCTGGAGAGGGGAAGGCAGCCAGGGCTGGGCGCTCACCTGCAACGTGGGAGGGCTGCACAGGGTGGAAGGCCACGCACATGACAGCGCTGGGCACCTCCACCACCACCGAGGGCTGCCGGGGGTCCAGGCCGCGCCGGTCCAGGTTCCAGGCGCACACATAGGACTTGAGTGTGCTCCAGTCCCCATCGTCCAGCCTGCGCGGGGTCATGTGAGCTGCCCCTGGGGCCCCCATCTCCTCCACCGCTCCTCCCAGCCCTAACAGATTCACTTCTGTGTCCCCTTCCACCCAAACACGGAGCTCTGGGAATCCCGGTGCCACAAGCTCCTCCACACCCCCGTGGGCATGACGTTCTCTAGAAAGGCTCCCCGGCCCGGTGCGGATCCATGCAATGGCGGATGGAGACAGGGTGGTGAAGGTGGGGCATCCCTTGCTCTTTTCCTGCCAACCTGGTGTCAACCCTGCCCAGGCAGACTTGACAAGGACACTTAAGACAAGAATGGTGGCTAAGTTCATGGGGCCAACCTTTCACCACGCAGCTTGGGTCTCCCACAGCCCCCACCTGCCCAGATGCCACTCACCGGCCATAGGCGCAGGCCAGCACGGAGCCAGTGGCGTTCCAGGAAATGCTGGTCACATGCAGACCCTGCCCTTGGGCTGGGGGGTAGCCCAGGGTGTGCACACAGGACACCTGCAGAGACAGGCCGGCCCCACCCCTAAGGACCACCCAGGCCAGGCAGCCCAAGCCCTAAAAACTGTCCAAGCCCTAAAAACTGTCCAAGCCCAGTGCCCAGGCCTAGGGAAAAATGCAGTCTTCACCCTGGCACCTCCCCTAGGAGGAGGCTTCCAGAACCTGGAAGACGGGGCCAAGGTCAGAGGCCAACGCCAGTTCTGGCCAGCGAACTTTGTGCACAGGCTGAAAGCAGGAAGGCGGCGATGGCCGCATAGCGTGCTCAGCCTCATGGGCCGCACACCTGGAAAAGCTGTTGTTAGGTGCGTGGAGTCAGTCAGACTCATAGCAACCCTCCCAGGGTTTTCAATGGCTGATTGTTTTCAAGACTGCTCTTGGAGTGGATTGCCGGGTCCTTCTCACATTTTTGTGGTGCTGGGGATCGAAGCCAGGGCCTCCGAGAGCGCACAGCAGCACTTTACCAATTGCGCTAGCCCATAGCACCAACAGAAAGGGTTAGCGGGGTTTATTTTGTTACGTGTATTGTTGCACACAAGAAAATTTTAAAGGCTCTGTCATCTTTTTAGATGGTCACAAAGGATGAGAGGGGAGGTGACAGCACCAAACACAGATTAAAACTCCAAGAAGTCTCCCACTTCTTCACCTCAGGATCCCATCTAAGGGCGCCATCGAATGCAAACCCCAGCTGCATAAAGCCCTGTGGTGAGCACCCTACCCACTGCCAGCGCAATGGCCCAGCACTGTGGACACAGCTGGCAGCTCCCCAAGTGCCATGGCACCCACAGTGTCACACCTAGGTAGAGACCCAGTGGCACAAAAGCCCACGCGCACACAGAGACCCACACAGGATGTCACAGCAGCCTCCCTCACAAGAGGAGAAAGTGGAAGAGCCCGAAGGTGCAGCAGCTGATGAGCGCGGGAGAAAAGAATGTGACCCGTGAGGTTCTGAACAGCCCGAGCCCGCCCTCCACCCAGGTGAGTCACCCGCTGGGCCGGGCCGACCTTCTCTCCCTTCTGGGAATGCTGTCTGCAATCAAGGCATGGGAGGAGGCCTCGGGGTCGGGTGCCACGGACATTTCCACTTTGGGGAAATCCTGAGCCTACGCTGGCCTCTGGGCACTCTGTTATGCTCAGTGTTGACACTAAGTCACAAATCACAGGTGCTGCTGTCACAGCACCATTTCTCATGGCAGCAAGGAAAGACGACTTCAAATCTGAAGATGGCTCCGCAAAAGAGACCCAGGGAAGAGGGACATGAGGGCCATCCCTCATACCTGGGCGCCATAGAGGGGGACCTGTGAGTAAACCCACTTGCATGAACCTGACCAGAAGAAAGCTTCTGTGGATGAAGCACTGGGGGGCCCTTACACAGCCAGATGGAGGGCCGCGAGTCACGCCCAGGGCAGACACCGCCCCTAGCAGGCACTAGCCCTGGCTTCAACCCTCTGCAGCACTAGCAATAACTCCATTTGGGGAACAAACAAGACCTGGCTCAGGAGAAGAAAAGATGAGAGGGCAAGAGCTTCGCTACGGCTCAGTGGGAGCAGACCGGATTTAAAAGCACTCCCAAGGCCCCGGGGGCACCAGGAAATGGGCACACCACGCGGCTGTGCAAAGGGCCAGAGC